>PNEQ01006452.1:0-36326 GCA_003012365.1 Medauroidea extradentata
AGCGCACAGCGAAGTGAAGCGCACCCTCGCTCTACGAAGGCTCGCGGCCAACTGACTACCGATATCCGGCTCCCTGCGTTATATACGATCTAACTGCGCGCTGATAGCATACAAGTACGCGTTTGTGGACGGTTTAAGCCTATTTGCGGCTTATTCCCACACATGACTGATTTTCAGCGTGCACCATTTCCCTTAACGTACGCCATGCTCTGGCATGTTTCCAGACGTGCGACCATACGCAGCATGAAGCGGAGAGCGGAAGTGAAACACAGTGGAAGCCTGGAATGGTCCACAAATTGTTTGCACACGTTCCCTACGACCGAATAGAGAAAGAGAAAGCCATAGCTGGACCAAGTTCCGCAAAGAGAGTGTGAAATGCTGGTGTTATCTTTGTTTTTCCTCCTGACATCGGCGATAGTGTTGTTGACGACTGGCGGCGACCTTGCGGGCGTGCCCGGCTCTAGCAGTCACGACCCGCGACTCCCGCCACAACTGCCCGACAAAGCGGCCGAGTGACTGGATAACTAGAGCGTGTTGCGTCAGCACGCCTGTTCTTGCTCCACGCCCCGCACACTTATCCCTGGCCATGCTGGTGGTTCCGGCACTATAGTATTTGGGGTAGACGCGAGGTCACGAAGGTCCCCTCCCTCACTGCACTGCCTGCCAATCAAGTCGTTCACATCCGCCGACGCCTAACCTATATTGTAGGCATATCACAAGCCACGTAGCCAGGGTGGGTTTTAGAAAAAAGGAGTATAGGATAGCAATCAACATACATTACACTGAATTAGTGTTATCTATATGAAAAATAGTAGACAACAAAATTAAAGACTTCTATAGATGTTGTCCTCCACAAAGTATGTAATCGTTATCCAATATGTTATCAGGAATTGTTCTTGAATATATGTTTGGGCATATCATTACATTAATTACTTCCCCTTTCCTTTTGCCTAACTTGTTGAATAAAACCAACTGAGTAAAATATGTACGGTAACGACACTATATTTGTTGATATTTTCAATTAATTTTTTTCTACGTTGAAATAATATACAGTAATAGCCTACTATAATTTTTTTTTTCAAAATGGGTTTCACTTTGAAGGGAAAGGGGAAATCTGGCATCCTTGCCTCTCTCCTACCACTCCACTTCATTATTTTTATCTTCCTCTTCTCTTTCTCTCTTCTTATTCTAACATCCACACTCAGAGCTTCGCAAGAGTGGACTACTCCATGTGCTTCAATACACAGAAAGCTCTGTAAGGGGTTGAGGATATCTGCATACAAATATCTTGTAGCGCAACAGTTACAACCTAATGACGACAATGCACGAGAACAATTCACAGAAGTACTGGCATACATTGACCTTGATTGTGAGTTCATGAGAACAGTAATTTTCGAAAACGAAGCATTATTTCATGTATAAGTCCACAGACTTCAAGTACGAATTTTGGGTTCCGAAAACCCAAAAGTTATTAGGCATCACGTACGCGATAATCCGGAAGTTAATTTGAGATACGCTGCAAAGCATGGTGTTACTGGACCGTTCTTTATTGGAGGTCCGACTGTCAACAGGAACAACCACCAGGAAATGTTGCAATCGTACGCCGCACCACAAGTGGACCATTCTCAGCTAAACGTTGTTCTCGATATAGATGGTCCCCCAACTCATTGGGATCAGTAGGTACACACTTACCTTTGCAACACATATCCAGAAAGATGGACTGATAAAGACTGTCCGATTCCTTGGCCTGTTCACCCGACGACATAAGGGACTTTGTTTTGAGAGATTATGTCAAAAATATGTACCAAACACTGGTTGATGGACTTGTCCTGAAGATCTGTATCAGAAATTAAAATCTCGGGTATTACAGCAGACATTCTACAGAAATCATGACTGGAGCTAGAATATAACCTATCGCTAGGACGTTCTTCGTGCTACTACAGGTGACCACACTGAGGTCTACTAATCTCAGTGAAATAAACACTTAAGTGAGCTATAAACCACGTTAGCTCAGTTAGTTTTCCAGCCAATTGCATTTTTTAAATCTCTAGCAGGCTTTATAAACACCTAGTATTGTAGAAAATTATTTATATGAATTTCTCTGACTGTTCGTTAGCAGTTATAAGGTGCAACGTTACATTATGTAGGTCGATAGATTTATTTTGAGAATACAGTAATTTACTCTACGTTTATTATTGCTACACTATCGTACAAAATTAAGATTACAGAAGTACACAATAAATAATCAAGCATTAGTAATAAACAAAATAAATATATTTAAAATTTTTAAATTTGTAAACAATCTTGGCAATGTTGTAAACAGAAATTTATTTCATAGACGCAGAGAAAACGTGTAAATATTATTACAGAAAAAACTTATAATTCCGGTAAAATTTAAAAGAGAGAAGATACCTGGCTGACTATAGCGTACGTGATCCGTAAATGTTTGTAAGACACTATAGATTAACTATGTTTAGGTGTCATGCCAGAGCCTGATAAATCTAAGTAGTTAATTTTGAATACTAAGCAGGATTTAATTCTGTTGCGTTTTTTGATTTTCAAGTTAAAATTTAAAAAGCAGGGGATAACCGTAAGGAGGTTAGTTCTGACAATTTTCCAAAGTGAATTTCCGAGAAACTGAGCCTAAATTTTCCCCACCAGTGTACTGTCGTAATTGGACAACTAAGTATCATTCTACGCAAATGGACAAGGCACCAGTAGTAGTATTATGTAAGGAGGAAATAAATACATAATTACGTGACTATAACTAGGGCTAGGAAAAAGTAGCGAGTTCAATGACCTGCATGCTATAATCCAATGTCCTATGCATACTCAATCCCCGACTATTCGATCATTGTCTGCTGTCTGAATGAGTAGCAGGTAATGGACAAACAGTAGGGCTTCGGTACACACATGATAACGGATTAGAGTATGTTGACCGTTTAACACGCGAAATATTCCTAGCCCTATTGATAACCAAACAAATTACTATGTATAATATGTTGGAAGTAGTACATTGCTGTTCATTGTGAAATGTTTCTTGCTCCAATTTATGAAGTCAACAAATTATTTTTAAAAAATTAGGATTCTTAGAGAAGAATCTGTAGGTAGTGTAACCGGATTCGAATGGAAATCGTTTAGTGCTCGTGTGGGAAGAGAAGAAACATTTTACTTAGGCCTATTAGAACTTTAACTTTCTTAAGAAGGAGGATTATGGACAGGTTAGAACCACGACGTGGGCCGGGTGATGGAAACCACGACGCCCTCATAGGCCAACTATAGGTGAGGCGAATCTGCGGTGGTTCGCCATATTGCCTTTCGCAGTATGGCGATGAAAGGACAACACAATAATCAGTACTGAATCCAGAGAGCCAGCTGTAATTACTGAACTCCCCGGCCGGGAATCGAACCCGGGCCCCTCGGTCCAGCAGCTAGAAGCTCTAAACCACTTTTTTTTATATTTCAAAAATGTTTAGTGCAGTGACTAGGCGGTAGCTTCCGCATCATCACTGCACTAAACATTCTCCCCTTTAGTGAGACTTATTTAAGCAACCCCGAGTAAATGTTGTGAGACAGTTGTAGAGAGACAATTTTTGAGACAGTTTGGACGAACACAAATTTACACCCAGCCAGACCTGGGAATCGAACCCAGAACCGCTCGCACCACCACTGAGCCAAGCGGTCGACCTCTTATGGAAAAAGAGGAGACTAAATAGTTATAATAAATATCGCGTGTGGAATAATGTCATTGTGTAAGAGGTGAAAATGACAGTGCTAAAAGTCAGGACAATAGTAAAGGTAGTACATTATCAGGAACTTAAAAATTAAAATACGCGCATCCAAACAAACCACTGAATTACTTTGCGTTTCTCATTTATACATTCCGTCAGCCAAACATTTTTGCTAAGAGTTTGTAACTATTTACAGACGAGTCGTGTATACAAACTTCATCTTTGCCAACGAATTAATTTGAAATTACTTGCAAGTGGAGTAAACTGTTGTGCTTAGTGCGTTGTGTATGGTCTGATCTCGTTGACATGAAGTGATTCTATAATATTAGAAGTGTTTTTTTTTTTAGCACTATGCGTCCACTTTTACCTAGGTGGGAGAACATCATCTTCAGGCAGTCTAAACTAAATTTGATCACGTTATAATACAAATATATGTTGATATAATTGGATGTATGCTGATCTTATGTCCCATGAACATGTCATTATATTTGGTTGCGAGCTGTCTACAGCTCCGCCAGTAACCTTTCATCAATCAGTGGCGTACTTTTTATTTTTCCTGCTTTCTAGTGAAGAAAGTGTATATTTTGCATACCACTTCCATTACAATTATGTTAGGAGAAGTGCGGCAAAATTTAAAATAGTGTATTTGAGCAAAACAATGTTGCACATTAGTAACTTACTGGACTTCTATTCAACATGGTGCAAGTTCGATGTCCTTCCAGCCTTGATGACTGGATTTATTTGCTTGGACATACTCCATTGCGAAATTAATGACTGTCAAATATAACTAAAAATGATATTTTAGTGTAATAATATTTTTAGTTTTCTTTTGGCAGTAATTTATTTAGCAATGGGATATGTCCAAGCAAATAAATCCAGTCATGCACTCCCATTGCACAGTTCTTTCAAAGATCATTCCAGCCTTGATCTTACGAAATCACTCACGGGACGATTTTCTCACTGCATTAGTTTTAGTCAGTCGGACGTTTTACCTGTATTTATTTTTCACCTCACCGGCAACATCCGGTAATACTGTTATTATAATAATTTTCAAACTTTGACAAGTTTTTGTGTTGACCTTGCATTCCATGCCTTTGTTTGAATTTGGATTACGGCGGTTGAAACGCTAATTCCACGTCCACCATAAACATATGTATAATTAACTATATACTTAGAGAGAAAATTTGTAAGATTATCGTGATGGGTATTTCTTGCAAACAGAGCCTTCATAGCCTCTGGCACAATTTTAATTACAGTGAATTAGTGGATGCATACTTTAAAACTTCACAGCGGTTACATTCTTCAGTAACGTTTTTGCGTGTAGAAACGAGCATGATTTGATTGTATGCCGGTGTGGAATGTATAGCCTCGCATTGCCAACTACTGAAACAGCTGTTGGCCTCGAAGATTCCATAACGTGAAATAGTTTCAAGATTGTCTGCCTAGTGCGTAGGCCTGATTTTAATAACTACAATGTTGGAATTGGGTTGAAAAAAATGACAGACGAAACTCCACGTGATCACTCCATTGACAGGTTGATTTACACAGACTGTGTGTTCTGCCCATTACCATGGATACAAGTCTCATATCAGTATAGCAGGATGTAAACACGAACGCGTAGAGCTCTAAGTACTATAAATATGTTGATGTAAATTAGAAGAATCGAAAGAATTAATAACTACTATGTTTACACAGTCTCACGTACAAGTATTATGCAGTGAATTGACTGCACACATTGGTTAGTAATAAAATATATAGTTA
Organism: Medauroidea extradentata; assembly: GCA_003012365.1. Lineage (NCBI taxonomy): Eukaryota > Metazoa > Arthropoda > Insecta > Phasmatodea > Phasmatidae > Medauroidea > Medauroidea extradentata. The sequence goes on from PNEQ01006452.1 coordinate 5,493, forward strand.
TGTCATGACTTGCAGGACTAGTCTCTGATCTATCGCACTCGCGTATGGAAAAAGCATAAATGCTACACAATCTAAACTGAAAGACACTCACTGTAAATTTAATTTACGTGTTTTGTGGTGCACCGTAGTGGAATACTGGCAAAAGTTCGTTACCACGTCATAGCTGAATGAAAAAAAAAAAAAAAAAAGTACGGTAACTATAACGAAAGACTGGAGACTGCTTGCGTGCGTCGTGTCACATGCGCCAATTAGCAGCTTGGTGGTTGGCGTGATAAGGGTAGTAGTAATGCCGGCATAACTGGCAAGGTGTCCTGATTGGTCAAGTATTGTAAGTAATGAGCTAAGTAGGTGTGCTGGCAGCGCACCCTGAGGGTAGTCGTCTGGCGGCGTGGTGGGGGTCAAGGCTGGGTGTCGACAACTCTCCAGTACCCGGATGTGAAGATGATACTCTCTTTGCTCGCGATATCTCTCTCTCTCTCTAGGAACTAGCTGGGCGCTGTCTGGCCGGTCGCGCACCAGCTGGGCATCCACTGTCTTCTGGCTGCAAGCACGTACTTCATTATTTGTACTCTGCCTGTTGACAAATACACATAGACTTGCACATCAACATATTGTAATTTCGGTTACCTCACGAAGAAAACTGTACTGTAGAAATCGCATTGTTAGAAACCAACCTAAAACTGTTTCTTTCAACAGGTTTCATTCCAAAAAGGGCTACAGCTTGTTCCACGACGTAACGGACAAATTTTCTTCAGTGTGTTCTGAATGCATTTTGGAATAATACTATTTGCGTGAACCTTTGGTTTGTTCGACTCCTTCTTTGTGACGTGGAGCACGATTGTCCATAACTTCTGCTGTATTAACGGATGCCTATTAACGGCAACTATTGGCGATGCGTGTTCGTAAGTTTATGGGAGAATGGTGTACCTTGGCTATTTCATTCCGTGAATTTGCTAACGCTCTGTGCTAACTGGTTCCTCGTCATAACTGGCAAAATATGCTTGAAATGGCATACTCCAAACAATTGCAATTATTGGCAAAAAATAAGTTATTTTACTGCTTGCTTTGTCGGAAATGCCTAATTAAAACTAGGTGGAATACTCCACAAATTCCCTGTGCCTCTCCATATTCACATGCAAAGTTCTGTAGTTCATGCAATGATACGGTGCAAACGTAAGCAATCAGAATGGGAAATAACATCATCCACTTGACTGGTATGACAATTTTGTTCAGCTGGAAATAAAGTTCTAACTGATGTTCATGTATCGACTCGTTGACAATTCAATGTGCAACTGGACAACGATGTATCTTAAGTAATGAGTAATGACAAATTCTCTTGAACAATGTTTTTCTTCACTGATCTTATACTATTTCTGAAATCAAAGTATATGGAGAAATAGATAAAAGTTACGTAAAGTACAGTTATCTTAATATAAAGGGTGTTCCGGGAGTAGACGTCAATAAGGAGGCGGATGATAGAGGGGCCCAAGACCTACCAAATAAACCAAACTTGTATAATCCGATTCACAACCGTCTAAGAGTTATGAATTTTTAAAGAAAATTTGGCTGTACTCTACCTTGAACAAACATTTACTGGTGGTGGAAAAAGTATTGGTCCATGTGGAACGAAATTTGTATTCAACAAAGGTGATTAGTGTCGTCACATTCAAAAACACATTTCACGTCACTGAGAGTACAGCTTCGTGGTGTAAAAAAATCACTTTCACTAAAGTTGTGTTTGGTTCGGAAAGATGCCTCCAGTTTGCACGAAGTAAAAAAATATTAATGGGTCACATAAAAGATTACCCGCCATTGGAAGAACTACCCCATAGTGTTACCAATTAATTAGTAAAAATCAATATTTTAAATTAACAAACGTCGATGCTGTAAATGTGAAAACATAACGTAATGCAGCAAATTCACACAATGTAAAAATCAGCAATAAGGTTGAAATTAGTATGTGAGTAAATAATTAAACGTAACTTTATTGAAATAAAATTATTACACAGTGTTTGAAATTATTAAATTGTATTTTGAATGTAATTTTTTTTTAATTTGTGAGGATAAAATGAAATGTTATTAATAAAAGTGGTAATAGTAAGTTATTTTATTAAATCAAAATGATTTTATCAAAGTAGAAAGTTAAGAAAAACGAATTACATCATCAGATACTCTTACATAGTTGCTGCTTCATATTCACAGCGGCCGCGGCTATGTAGAGGCTAGTGCGCTCGCCTCCCATCTTAGCGAACTGGGTGTAATTACGTCACATGCTTCCTCAACTAACTGCAGGCACATACTGATTTGCCAAGAGCAAATCTCACTTCCAATGTTTCCCCAGTCACTCGCGCGGTGTCGATGTTACCTACTCTCGTACGGCTATACAGCGTTTTCGAAATCTTCAGACGCGTTTTCTCGAAAACGGTTCGTTTGAGCGAGTTCGGCAAAAGACCTTTTGTGATAATATTCTCGTGATAAGTAATGCCGTTCCACAAATATTTGATCACATTACGGCATAACGGCTAAGTTATCTGCGGAAATAAGGTGACTAACTCTACGTAAGTAATGAAGGGAAACGATTTGATCTACCAAATTTAAATAACAGATTTAAGCTTTGTGATGCTCGTAACTTATTTCCAATATTGATAGCTATCATCTATATTTTCTCGTTTAGTATGTTTCCATTAATTAATTCCAGATTTTGAGCATCACATATTCTCCATGGAGAAACAATAGTGATGGCTATCCCACCTTATTTTTTCGTAAGGAAACACGTGTAAGAGTTTCGTACGTGAATTCTTATTCTCACAGTACAAGCCTAGCAATAATTAACATTACTTTTGTTAAGAGGGTTTAGGTAGCTGAAACTTCAACGATAATTCTAGTAAGCTTAAAAGCAAATAAATCGCATGTAAGCACACTACTTCATGAAGATCGCCTGTTAAAAGGAAGGGGAAATTAAAACATGATTATAAATGCAGGTTATCTACAAATACTCTAAAAAACTGACATCTTTGATTGAGCCTTGCGAGTTAAATATATCATAGGAATAAAACACTGGATTCGCATTCGGGGGACGCTGGTTCGTTTCTTGATCCACCATACTCGTTTTGGTTTCCACTGACGAATACAGGGATGCTTTCTCATTACAGGCCATGTCCACTTCCCTTCTTGTCCCTAATTCTCTGAGCCAATTGTTCCGTCCACGGTCGTAGAAGAACAGGTCTGGACACTCGCCTGGAAACTTGACCCCCTTGTTCTTTGGTTCTAGTTCACCAAGTTACCGATAATATTCTGTTTTATTGGCGCTTCAGTTAGGGCGGTCGGACTTAAACTCCGCCCACTTCCTTTCCACTAAGATAAACAATTTATTAAAACATATATTTTATCAATTTATGAAACACCCCCTTCGCTCACAAATTTAAGAAAAGGCTCCAGCAATATTTATTTACTTTATAAATTTAACAATGGAAAAAAAGTGGACGGAGTTTGAGTCGGACTGCCCGGATTACAGCGCCAAAAAGGACGACATTCTCGGTAACTTGAGGAACTACAGCTAAACAACAAGAGGGTCAAGCAAAATACATTGTTAGATAGGCGAGTATCCAGACCTGTTCTTCTACGACCGTGGTTCCGTCTCTAATCTGCCCTACTAAGAGAGGGAGCTTTTACTCCGAGAGTTCAAATTTTACAGGAGAGCAAAAAGTTTGTTTTTTTCTAAACACACTCTCATTTTTGTAAATTATTTCAATGTTTTGCTTTTATTATGACGTTTAAATATTTGAAATTTATTTGGTATCGCTTTTTGACATATTTCTTCAAAACAACAATTTAAGGATTTTATTCTCAGTATTAGGCTAAATTTTTGTTTTGAGGAATATTTTAATTTTTTTTTTTTACACAGGCAACGATTGTTTATAAGCCGTTTATCCTTAGTGAAAATATGTGTGTTGGTAACAACTATTTAATTTATTTTTTCTAAATTTGGAGTTAAGGCTTTCTTCCTTAGTAAAACAGTAATGACCTCGTTATAAAAGAGATACTTACGGGTGGTAAACTGCTACGTGTTTCTATTTCATTTTAGAGCATTAAGAGGCGTCCCTAGCAAGATGTTTTCTGTAAAATCTATGTTTGCGCGTAATAGTTTCCTTCCATCCAAGAAAGATATATGAGAGAAGATATCTTTAACTTTATTCCTAACGTATGCCATTACAGAGGGGAAAATAGTCACTATATAACTAAACATAGCATTTTAAGGACGTTGGCGTTTAGTCACATAAAGGATAAAAAAAACATTCTGGCGTCTGTAGTACAATACTTTGGTTTTTGACGAGTGCAGTAACAGAGTACTGTTACAGATATAATTTGCGTGTTATTTGACCACAAAGACCGCGACCGGCTGCGGGCTCGAAGGTCGACTCTTACTAGTTCGCCTCTTGCTTCATAGCCTCTATGCGCTAGGCGCTTGACTGGAGTCTGTCTTCCCTTTGAAGACGTGTATTATCGCGAGTTTCATCTAGTCACTGCAAGATACATGCTGTGGTACTCTTGACAAGCTGCTATCTAAGGCTACCGGCGCGATAGTTAACAGCATAATTGCTAAACACTCGTGTTAATACTAAAATATGAAACATAACTGAGTACATAATTGCTGTTGTTACTTAAAAATAGACGTGAGATTTTTTAATTTTTATAATTAAGAAAATTAAGTCACTGACACATACGGGGTGTTTCTTAAGTGATGGTCTAAAATGTATGGATGGGACCTACACATGAAGAGTAACAAAGAAAGTCTAGACAACATGGGTCCGGAAACGAACCTATAACGAGTAAATGGCTTGTGCATGCCTGTTGTGCCAGTAAATTCGTTTGAAATTAGTGTGTGTTGGGTTTTGTAAAAAAAATCTTTTAAAACATATGTGACATTGTCACTGGACCTGATGAATTAACAGCAGCGCATTGTTCAGGAGTTCCAGCACACCAACACAGCGCCTGGGCCACCCGGACTCCTCGAGCGCATTCGCAAGTCATTACAAAGACGCTTGGATGGCTACATCAGTGTGTGTTCAACATTTAACACACCCACTGTGAATAACGTCAGTGTAGACACTGTGAACCTATATACATCACTGTAGGGTAGTCGAAAATAGTAGAAGGGTTAGGTTCAAATATCTATGTATATAATAGAGAATTGTTGGCAAACTTATGTTAGTATATTAATGATAGATATTTGATAAGCTGTGTAATAAATTATACAATTCGCCATTTTGGTACAGTGACTGTGAGCGAGTTAGTTTCCCTTTCCTACCGCATTGGACACGTAGCCACTGCTTGGTTTTGTATGGACAATTTCCTCTATACTTGCATGATCAGGTTCGTTGCGAGTCCACGCTTCGAATTGAGGCACAGCTTCAGGTAATGGGAAACTAGTGTTGATATGCTTTATTCACGGTAAAGTAGGCACTTTTCAAGACCCCCATAGTAGACATCAACTATTCTTAAATACAGAACGTTTTGCGGTGGCCAGAAACGTGGCAGTGTTTATTCATACCCAAAGTTTATACACATTAAGATAACATACATTAAATTGATTCAAAGTAAAGATTTATCAGGGCAGCCCTACTTGGCTGCTATACTGAAAATTTACTTTTTCTTTTGCAACTACTACGAGTTTCTAACAAAAAGAAAATAAGTGTCAGAGAATGGTTGTTGAGTGATTACAAAACATCCCGTCCATTGAAACATTGTTTCAGTCATCCAACATAGACCTCTAGCTGAAACCAGCTTTTTCTGCAAAGTTACATATGCTATAAACACATACCTACGTTGATATGAATCCATCCAAGGATCCTACAATGATCTTAAGTGATAATTTTGTCAACAGTAAAATTAAATGATCACTACTTCAAATCGCATATTGTCAGAGGGGTGACCCAAATACTTCCAGCAAATTTAGCGCCATTCGCGAAAGAACAATGGAGCACAAGTAGCACGACTACTCACGCTTGCAACTTGCAGTTCTTGTTGCCAATTGATTTTTTTTTTTTGCTAAGGAATGTCTGATAATACGAAATGTCGGATAATCAATGGTCGGATAATGGACTTTTTACTGTACTAAGTTCTCGTGAGACGCAAGTTGTATACCTTATACAGACAATATAGCGCGGGAGTCCATGAGAGTTTTCATGCACGTTTGCTATTGGTTCAGAGTGCTAAGGTCGAGTTTCGTGTACAGCGAGCCCATCACGAAAGGAACTGACACGTAAAAATCTAAATACTCGTGAAATTTGTTCGCAAAGTTTCAGTCTCGGAAATATAATTCGCCGACTGAATGGAAGCGGAAGTACAAGGGTAATCTGAACTTGGCCATGACCTTGACACTGCTAAGGTAAAACACTGTGTGTTGTGAGGCGCAGTCGTGCAGGTGTAAGTAGGCGGTAAACAAGAGACGAGTTACGTTATTGCTACGATGCTGAAACACTCGCTTCAGCAGTGGAACACCTACAATAGTTAACAGCCCGACATCCGGGCACATTGCGCAGAAAACGCAGAAGAGAGCGCGACTGTAAAAAAAAAAAGTCTTCGCATATAAACAATATCGCCGAAGTGAAGGTTTACAGTAGAGTGATAAAATTATAAACTATAGTGTTAGTAGGATTTTTTTTTAGTTATTTTAACGTGAATGAAAGTTCTCTCCAAAAAAGCATTTGGAGAACTAATCCATAAGCATGACGAATGCAAAACCATGTTTATTGCTAAAAATGTCAACTTGGCGTTATTATTTCTAAAGAAGGTGTCATACATAGATAATACATAACAGTTTTGTTAGGAAACATTCTTTTGGTAGTCAAATTGAAAAAAAAAAAAAAAACTAAAAAATAAAAAAATAACGTATTCCTTTGGCATCATATTCGCGCAATTAAATGCATGACATTTCAGCGTCACATATACGCATGTCGTCATAAATTAATCACTCCGGAAAAACGTGTGCCAGTAAAAAAAACTGTTATCAAGGATTGCTTTTTAACCCCCAACTCAAAAAGAGGGGTGTTATGACTTCGATTTTGATATTTTTGTTTAATTTGAAAGGTGACTTGACCGAGTGTGTTCTTGCCTATGACTCAAGAAAATTTGTTCAGCTATTTGAAGATAATCAGTTCTTTTCTAATTGTTGAAGGATAATCTGATCGATTCAAAATTTAGTATCCTGTACTTAAATAATATTTGGAAATAATATGGTTACCTTGACCTGATGCTGCAGCATCACCTGGAATCTGCAGGATACCCAGCTCTTTACCAACTTAGTTTTTTTTTTTATTTTTAATTTCAATGTCGTGCTTAGTTGTAATTCGAGTGCTATTTCTTTTTAAGCGATGGATTCATAATCACGAATCTACCAATCTCATAGAATGTGATTTTGGCGTCATATTCCTAGTTTATGTAAAGTACAGTGGCCAGGAATGTCTACATAATCCGAGACTGTGTTACAAGCAGAATTTAAATTAACTTGGTAACAAATAGTGCTTGCAGGAAGTATTATAAGTTCAAAGACGTACGGCTGTCACAGTGTTTACCTGCAAGAAGAGAACATGAGAACTCCTGAACAAAACAAGGGCAAGAATAGCCGTCATAATTACACAGTATCACGGTGTAAGGCGTGTTATCATACGTAGACTGGAATCGATTGTTCTGCAGCGGACTTTATGAAGTGCAGGAAAATGCGAGCAACAACATTCCAATCGGCGAGGCTCGTCCTTCGTCAGGTTTCCCTGTTCGCATTCTCCTTGTTATTTCGTACTCTTTAAACAGCTTTATCAAACTTGTCTTTCAGCTTATTGAGGTTATAGAAATTACTGAACCTAAACAGCTAGAATGTTTTGCTTAATTAAGTTGTTGTTTAAACCTTTTAAATATTTTTGCAAAGAAAATTTTGTCAAGACGCAATAGGGAAAAACCTGATACTATTAAAGTACAACATACAGCGTATGCATTTCATAAATAATTTAGTTTTACTGATATAATCTTTTGTCAACTTAAATCATTTTGGTGTAGGTAAAATTGGTAGCGTAATAGGTTAAAACCAAATGTGTGATGTAAATCATATATAACAGTTGATTGTGGAAACAGCGTAGTTTAAATGTCAAAGAAAATGTGCATAGTAGGCCTAATGTTTTTATATTTGTTTACCAAACCTTCATTAATATGTCTGTTATCAAAAGGTTTTTCGCCAGTCAAATCTGTCATACTGTAGTCCTGCAAGATTTCAGACAATCGCTTAAATGTTATTCTCTTTTAACCTCATCAGAACGGGTTTGTTTATCCTTTTACTGTATTAGAAGGCTATATATAACAAGAAACTAATATTTTACTTCAGGTTTCAAATACATATAATCTGCTATGTCGTGTATTTTGCTATAGTTGACTATATTTACACAAAGAAATATATGCACACTTATAGTTATGACATTAAGATTTTTTTCTTTCAGATTCCTTTATCGGGCATTTGTATTAAAGTCTTTAGAAGCAAATACAATATATTCACTTATTTAGAACTTTAAAAAAATGTATTTGTCCACCAATTTTGTGCCACTGAACAATAATGTTCGCGTTACTTACTATACTAAATAATCATGCAAACGTACAAGAAATTCACCTTCCTTGGTGAGAACACTCAGGAATACCCAGAGTCGGTAAATTGTGCCGTTACGAACAGTACAGACACGTAGTCTAAGAACACTCTAAGCGCAGAAAGAGAGAGAGAGAGAGATAAGTATAGACGGTAAGGTAGGGTAAAGTGAGCCTTACGTCTCGTCGACAGCGAGGTCATTATAGACGGTGACACACAACTCGGTATAATGACACAGGAGCTGGGAGAGGAGTCGGCCATGGCCTTTTGTTAAACTACCATCCCAGCTCTCGCCTGGAGCGATTTAGGGTAACCACAGGAAACATCAATCAAGATGGTTGGAATCGGGGATCGAACCCGTTTATTCTCTAGCGCGAGTCCAAAATTTTACCATTGCTCCTCCTGGCTCGGTAAAGAAGTAGAGAGAGAGGGAGGGGAAGAGGAGAGGGGTAAAGGACACAAAATATGGCAGACATCGAATTGATTTTAGTTTTGGTTCAGAAAACGTGTCCAAGACCATTGTACAAAGTTGATTAAAATGTACTGCTTCGATGATGTAGAATAATATATTTCTCTTCCCGAATGTTAGAATAGCTATTTACTAGTTAAAAAAAAGTCAAAATTACATCTGGACCCATTTATTGTGGTGGAGTACTGAGCAACAGAAATAAAAATAATTACAAGCTGAAAATTTTACTCAACTTTGATGGCGATACATTTGTTAATATTGAGCAGTAAGAGATATATTTCCAAAAATCAATTTCATTTTTCATCACACTATATTTACAATATAGGAAACATTTAGATTTTGTAAATTTTATCACTAAACTGGTATGTGGACTTATTGCATAAATGCTACTTAAATAAATTACTAAAGTCTTGTCGAAATTATTTCTATTTTCTCCGTCATAATGGAGTAGGAACATTTTTTAAAAATAAAAAAGCACGCGCAGATAATTATGGTTTTAATCAGTTGTTTGTGACCAAAATGGAAAGTGTTTTACGTCAGTATATACGTCTAAGAAAACTTTTATCGAAAAACCAGTAGGGACATATTTAAACGGTTTCTTTTATAAAATATATGTAGGTGACGCTACCTTAGAAAGGAGCGAAAATTTAAAATTATATATATATATAAACTGTAGGTCCTTCAACCCAAACATAATTGAAATTTTCGTAGCATAGTAGTTGCAGCATGACGTATAACACTAAAATATTAACAAAGTAATTATTATTCTTATCAAATTTAATGTTTTAATTTTGTAAGGACTGCCGTAATATTATTTGCATTCCAGACATGCCACAATTATTTACGGCATTTATGAGACGTTTGTTTCAAGTATTCAGAACTAGACTGAATAAATAAATTTGACACTTACCGTAAGTAATTTTAGTGCATTAGTTTTGGATTAAATGGTGGTAATAGTTCAGCAAATATGTCTTCGTATTCTAAAATATTGACAATATTATAAGTGTTGGAGTTACTTATATTTCAAAGTATACATGAATTACCATATCGATTGTGCCTAAACAAACATTGTGTGTGTCGGTAAACCGGTACGTACAGTACATTATTGATGCTTCTCATAATCAGCGTAACCATATAAAATGTCAGTTATAAATGCGAAATGGATTTTTCCTTACTTGTATTAGATACTGTCAGTCCAAATTTCAGACTTATTTCAAATATTGATAAGAGTGATATTCAGTCAATTAAGTACTATTCTACTAAACGCATACAAATTATGTAGCCCACTGTGGAACAAGGATACTTGACTACCAAATTTGGTGGAAATCGGTCAAGTAGTTTGATAACCTAGAGCTCACCAGCTTATTTTTTTTAAGTAGATCGGATATGTGTCTATGTAAGCGTATATACGACTCTGTGTGTATTTTTTTTCTTAGAGCTAGTTAGCATATTTGCAGCCGATCTCTCTCCGCTAAAAAGTATGATGTGTGAGCTAAGTATTGAACCAGCATTGAAGATTCTCTTTATACGATATAGCAGACTTACTTGCACGATGAACTGAATGATAAACAGTGGAGGAACTCATCCGTTAAACTATTGAACGAGAAGACGAGAAGTACAGTACGTTTGTGACCACCAACTTAACTTTACGGCGTAATCACCTTAAACCTTGTTGTATCCATTCCATTGTTATTTAGTGCCCCAACATGCAAAACATTAAGTTTCCGTCAGAGAGCTTCGCTATGTTTAACATCTTCATTGCCCACGAATTCCTCGCCGCCAAGGTGAGCCACCGCCTACACGAATCAAAACGTGTTTCGATGCAGTAAAAGTATCCATCTTCACTTTCAACCATAAAATTCCAGGCTACTTCCTCGGTTATTAGTCATATGCTTATAGTGTTTTGAGATTCTAAAGTAGTGCTGCTACCGTATTTGTGAACTCAAGGCCATTATATCCAACTTCAACAGCTTTTGCGAGAAATGACTTTGATCCAAAATAAAGTAGGTGCAGTAACTTAAAATTTTTCTGACCAGTTTGTTGCGAGTGGTGTTATGTAGCCAATATTTTTCTAGATAAGAAAATTATTTTAGGTAATTAGTTTTTTTCAGTAATTTTAATTAGCTAAAATCATGTTTTTTCCCTTTGAAATAATTATGGTTCATCGTCAAATTAATTGACTAGTGAATAAAAACCGGTTTAACTGCACAAGTGTTTGATACTAACGAATGTATTCTTGACCATCCGTGTGTCATGAAAATTTTGTTAATAGGCCTACGAGTGTTTACTGGGTTTTGCGTGCACTCACGAAACTTATAATATTGTGCGTACAGTATTTCGAACTTTGTGCGAATTAACTTATTTCTAACAACCAGGGTTCCATTCTCGATCCGGCCATCGTAATTTCTGTTTTCTATGGTTTCCACCACTCTCCCATGTGTATACTCGGATGTTTCCTTAATAAGGTCACATCGTTGTCGATAGACGCCGCGCCGTTCCTACAGCTACAGCCGATGGTCGTAGGTAATGTCTTAGGAAAGTTTCCCACTGACGGAAGATGGGATGGATGTCCTGCCACTGGTAGATGTTTAACGCAGACGAATCCTCTAACAATGTTGCCTGATGCCTGGCGGTAGCCGGAGGATGGGGTATAATCAACCTACCATTTCAAAATGTATACAAACAATTACGCTAATCTTTATAGACGTCGAATTTAAAACGTCTGATCTTCAAAGTCAAGCGATGCTATTTGAGTAACCAACATTTTTAAAATAAAAATAACACGTGAATACGAACCAGCTACCATCAGCAATAGCGTGTGTTACAGACAATTACGTTTCTATACTACGCAAGCCATTCATTCATGCTTAACGGACGACACATTACTGGCGTTTATGTATATGTGTGTGTGATTTGCTAAAGCAAGCATCATAAATTTCACAATTTATTCACTTGTCGCTGTTGTTTAATGGCATGGTTGATATATATATATATATATATATATATATATATATATATATATATATATATATATATTATCGTCGCTGTTAGGTCATTTCTAGTTTAAAGGTCTGAAATTCAACTTTCATAAATTCCTTGTCAAATTATGTACATCCTAAAATGGCATTTGCACTGGCCCCATCTTGTATTTAGTGCCGGCAAGGGCATGGATGTTTGTGTCTTTTCTTAGGTTTAGACAGTTTGTAAGCCGTCCCTTAGTAAGTCTAACGGCATAAAGTGGTGTACGTAACTAAAGTCCTCTAAAATAAAATGAAAAAAATCTTGTATTTAGGGGCGTTTTTCTGTTATAATGCCGGTTCATTTCTTCGAGAAATAAATGTATTTTTAGCCGTCATATGACTTATTCCTTGACTATCATAGCAGTGAAAGATGGAAAATACGGGCGAACTAATAAGCTATTCTCCGTAGTTTTCTCTGACATATATCTACACCGCAATGAAGAATATCCAAAAAACTACATCCAGCAATGCACTCCAGTTTTGCAACTCTTTCAAAGACCATAGCAACATCGAAAATTATACACCGGAGTAAGGGGAGTTCGACAGCGAGGTCATTAGAGACGGCGACACACAACTTGACACAATCACAGGAACTGGGTGAGTAATCAGCCATGACCTTTGTTTTAAAAACCATCCCAGCATTCGTCTGGAGCGATTTCGGGAAACCTTGAAAAATCGAAACCAGGACGACCGGAGTCGGGATCGAACCCGGATCCACCCGAATGCGAGATCAACTTGTTGCCATTGAGCCACCTCGCTCGATAAAGGGTAGTGAGTTGACTACTGTTAACATTAGTGCTGAAGAAATATGAGCCTTGTGGACCGGTCTTAACACTCGCCACGCAATATGATGTTCTCGCGGGGTTAGTGTCCAGGTGGTCACAGAAGGTATAGCCCATCTCCATTAGTGGATCCAATACTTAGTTGGGTGATGTAGAATTGAGAAGAGTGTGATAGAGAAACCTGTTTCAAAATACAGTTATGGAGTTTAAACGGGAAACAAATGTTATAGTGATTTTACTGTAATTTGGCAGTGGTATCGTTTTGAAGTGTAATCGTTTTCAAAGAAAAATGTTGAAAGGACAATTTGTAAAAAAAAAAAAAAATTATATCTGTGATATAAAAGTTTTCATTTAGAATTAGTTTACTGGGAGGTTAACATATTAACACTGATTTCCTATTAAACTCTTTGGTAGATGGAACCTTAAATATCGTAGTATTGAGCGCTCGTTTAGAATATTTTCCAGGCAGCTAAGCTAAACATGAGGTTAGTGAAATGTGACGAGCAAGCAGTTCTACGAGGGAACCAGAGAATGTGGAGGAAGCCTTGACACGCCAGCTTGGTAAGAACGCGCGCAGTGGTTGACGATATCAAAGGCCTCTTGACGGATCAAGTAGGACGAGGCCGGTGTTAAAGAGAACGGAGAAGCCGGGAGTGACGTGGTCGACGGACGTCACTGGCGAGGACGTACAGCGCCAATAGCCCCAGGACTGTGCCGGGGTCACGACCCTTCAACGTAGTCCTCTGGGTAGTCGCAATCTGTGCCCGAGGCTCAGTAGTTATTATGTGCTAATCGGGATCAAAACACACTCATAGCGCCTCATGCTAGCCTCTAGACGACAATCGCTGAATCGGTGTGTAGTCTTCTTGCCTCTATGAGACAGTGGCGACCTTACACATTTTTGGCATAATATTTAAAAATAAATGTAACCTGTATGCACCTATACTTTTTTATTCTGCACTAAGATGTTTATGCCTATAAAGTAAAGCAAAAACTCAAATTTTCGGCCGCAAGAAAATAGGTTTTAAATATAAGTGGAGGACCCAAATTGTGTCGAAATAAGGATTGCCAAGCCGTAAATCGAACCCGGATCCTCCCAAATGCGAGCCGACCAGCCTGCGCCACCTAGATGTCTCTGGAAGAAGGAGAGGATATACTATTTTTGTAATATAAACTCATTGTCTGTTTTCGCATGTCCGCGAACCAATTTTAACGTGTGAAATGATATATACATATATAATGCACATATGTTCAGAGAGCAGACAGCAGAGCGGTCTCAGGTCATACTAACAAAACTAAGTCCTTTCATAGCAAGTAAACTGGTATGAAGCGTGTAATGCGTGGTCTGTTCAAACGAAACTGATAAAGTGATCCTCCTAATACTGTATCGTTATTTACAGTTTTAAGAGAAACAGCTTCAACTATGCTTCTATGTGTTTTTTTAATACAACACATCTATTATAAATAATTGGGTCCCGTCGAAATTACTGTAAAAATCATTTTAGAATAGTTGTGTCTAGAAAAATACAAACTGGACTCTCAAAGAGAAACACACATGGACTTATACACCATATTTCCCGCGAATGAAATTATAGAGGTCACCTCTTGTGCAGAAAACTTATCGAGGTTCCCTTGATTAGCTTCGTATGAGTTTGGGTGCTAAATTGTGATACATAACAGGAGCAAATACTTTTTTTTTTTTTTTTTAATATTATGATGCGTGTTAGAAAGGGGAAGGGGATCGGAAATAGTACTTTTACTGCGTGGAATTAACTGAAAGTAGGCTGGCTGCTCAACGTCTTTCCTGTGAACTGTGGCTTTTATTCGTCAATAATACAGTATATTTTAAGAAGTTTAAATAAGAAAAAATAGAAATGTATATTTCCAACTCACTGCCACAATTATTTTCTACATCCATGTAAGCAAATAAGAAGCCACGAAAACGTTATCATGTTTACACGAGGACGTTGACATCGAGTGTGGGCCCTAATTAGACATATTATATCGGTATAGTTTCATAGATATTCTTCTAACGAACATGCTATCTTCCTCTCCTCCATTATTCTACGAAACATTTATCCTTTAGCGTAGGCCTAATTTTCTTTTAATATTTCACTTACGAACTTTTTTTTTTACTAACCCTTAACTAAACAAGTCATCAAAATGTAATTAATATTTTAAAACATGTAGGGCTGTAATGTCAACAGACAGTTTAAAATTATCCCAACTGGTTTCTCGATAAAGGTTTCTTTCGATGTTTATACTTATTTAAAATACGTTCGATTGTTGTCACAAACCAGCGATGAAAACCGTTATTGTCTGCACACATGCACTTTTATTTGAGACCTCGGCCGTAGAAGAACAGGTCTGGACACTCGCCTGGAAACTTGACCCTCTTGTTGTTTGGCCGTAGTTGACCAAGTTACCGATAATGCTATACATTTTAGGAGCTGTAATCCGGGCGGTCGAGTTTAAACTCCGCCCACTTCCCTCCCACTAAGATAAACAATTTATCAAAACGTATTTTTTTTATCCATTTATGAAACACTTCCTTCGCTCACTATTTTAAATCATAGCTTCAGATATCTTTATTTACTTTATAATGTTAACAAAACAATGTAAAAAAAAAATGGGCGGTGTTTGAGTCCGACCGCCCGGTTTACAGCGCCAAAAAGTACAACATTCTCAGTAACTTGACGAACTACAGTCAAACAACAAGCAAAATACGTTGGTGGATGGGCGAGTGCCTAGACCTGTTATTCTACGACCGTAGGGTTAATGATCGTTGTCTACGACCGTGTTTGAGACATTGTTCCTACGCCATTATGACGTAGACAATAGAAATAAACTAGACAAGAAATTGTTTAATTTATTTAAGTTTCGTTTATGCAATACGTCCGCGTACCAAAATAGTGATATATTAACAGTTTGTTAAGTTATGTTTGCAGAATCCCTTACCTAGCCACTTAATTCAGATTAGCTTAGAAAGATAGAGGTTACGTCGCATCAAAACGCAATCGTATGCTGTCTGCTGCACAACTGAAGCGAGGCATTTTAGCTCAAATATACTGTCAAGTTTGTTAAAATTACAAAGGTAAACTAAATGCCGAAATTATAAGATTGATTCCAAGTTGAATTAAAAAGGTAAAGTGAATGTAAACAAGACGAGAGGTGAGTTTCCTTTTTGTCCTCTCCAAGATAGTATGGATGCCGTTCAAAGACACCGCTGGCCGGTAAAGGTCACCGGCCGACAGCTGTTGTATCTCTCGCGGAGACCAGTTCCCAGCAGGGAGGCGCGCTGGCAGACAGAGATAGTGCGGAGAGGTGCAGGTGAGAGAGAGAGACACACACAGCAGGATGCTGGGGTCCTCTCTCATCTCGTCCCACCACTCGTGAACAGCCTTGAGGCGGTCGTGCGAAGATGAGGCCGGCGTGGCAGAAGAGACTCGCAGTAGCGCGGCCAACCCGGATGTCCGGTCCGGTGTCACGAGCGGGTGGTGCGCGTATTGCGAAACGCGAGGCGGGAGGTGCGCATCCTGCTCGGCATGCTTACGCAAACACGCGTACTGCGGCTGTGGCCGAAGACGACGACGCCGGGGGAATGGACAAGCACGACGCCTCGCCGCCAACGTAAACATTCTCGACGTTGCGCCAGGATTACACCTGCTAGCCACCCGGCGTGGCCACCCGGCAGGACACTCAACCCGGATGGCAAGTCCTCTCCTCTCCTTCTCCCTCCCCGCACCCCCTGATTATTTAACATTCGTGCCAGGTACCTATACAGCAGGTATGCTGCGACTATTTGGTCCGTCGTTGAGAAGGGAAGAGCATAGGATCGCGGTTGTGAAACTTACTCGTTAAGACTCCTCCATTTGCATGAATGCGATTCGGGTTCTATTCCCAGTGGTTCGCTATCGGTAGGGCCATGAACTTTTCGCGAAAATAATTTTACCCCAGTTTGTTTCATTGCCTTACGCGCACATCTGCAGCTCTGCTTCATTGTTACTGGCAGCGTGTCTCTGTGAAATGACGTCTCTCATTTAACTGAGCCAACCATAGTAAGGTTACTGCGACAACACATGTATGTTATTTGCCAGTAGATCCCCAAGACACGTGATAATTAAAACAACCAATCACTGACTATGAATCAGAATTGTAGATGTGCAGATAAGGCGCTGAAACAGACAGAAACAAAATTCTTTTCGTGAAAAGTTCATGGCCCTAGCTATCGGTTTTTGTTTGTGGAAAAATGTGCGGGCATTGTTGTTGACCAGAGAGATTTTTTTTTTCGATACATTCCCATTTTCCCTTCCTTTGCATTCCGTCGTTGCTCCACTCTCACAAGAGACCATTTTCACCCGCGCTCAAGGATCCCCTCCCTTTTTTTCTCTCTTCCCTCCCTCTCTCTCTCTCGCCTCCTCTTCCTCCTCCTCGTCCTGCTGGTTATCTGATAACGTTCGTAATTGTGTGTACATATTAAGTTATTTTTGGTATGGGCGATATTGTTAGACACGCAGAGCCAGTGGCTCACGGAATCGAAAACGAGAAGGAAAACGTCCACGGTCACTGTAAAGAGATCGTCACAGCACTCGGCTAGACGGATTCCAGAAAGCCACAGGAATTGGAAGTCAGGAAGACCGGACCGAGAAATGAACCCAACTCCTCCAAACTGCTAGTCCAGTACCACTGCGTCGTTACGCTCTTGTACTCTGGAACAAAAATAAAAATTATTACGCGTTTGGATGTTTGGGATTGTCTTCTTTACACATGTACTGTACGCTTAATACTTCATGTAGATACTGGGGCTTCCTTCTTGTATTAAGTATGCTACGCGCAGCACGTGATTTTTGTTAGTTGATGCTGCTGTTAATATTGACATAGTCACAGTGTAGTAAATTTTTTCATTACTATTCCTTACAGAACTGTCTTCAAACGTCCTTACTTTGCCGCGAACAACCTCTAGTGAAATTGTTTTCCTGTATAGTATAAGCGGAACAATCCACGACTCGCTAATTGCTTCTAGTAGTTTGCCTTCCCACAATCACGTACAATCGTGGCACGAAACTAAACTAGTTTCACATGTACACATCTGTTCAGCGTAGTGAGGTTTTTATGGAGTCACGTGAACCGTAACATTCCACACTGTATTGCATAGTTCACATTTCCTGAAAAACCACTGGTTAGGGTGGTGTTTTCCAATTGTTTGTATTTGGTGAACACTGGCACTGAAAATGAAAACTAAAAACCGCGCCAGTGTGACGTGATTGCCCGCTGCGAACACAAATTGTGCATGTTCTAACAATCGGTACACGCCGCACTTTCAGTTAAAACATTTCTGAGGACAACTGAATTTTGTCATAAAATTCGTCCAACCCAGATGCTTATAAAAGGTTAAAATTCAGGTCCACGACACTTTAGGAAGCAACGCTTTCCCGTCGTAATAACAAACAATATTATTTAATTTACATAGCAACCATATTTTGCTTAACATTAATTGACTCTGTTATTTAACTACCGACTGTCGAATGATAGTACAATTTTCACCATAGTACTTTTTTACTTCTTGTTTACATAACTACATGTCGCCGTCATGTTGTGCTGAAATATCCACACCGACTACTATGTCAGTGAAAAAATATAACACTCAGCGCGCACTCGTTCAGTGAAAAATAACTGAAAGAAGAAAACAAACTACATTCGGAACGAATTCCGGTAAATGGAAGACACGTAACTGAACCAGTGCCCATCAAGTAGAGTCCAGCAGTTCCAAACCTCGAAAACAGTGACAACTTCAAGTTTTTTAACGAATTACTTTTCCCGGATGACATACTTCTAAAGCACAATCTCTGACACTGACATTTCGTACATCCGATAGCGGCGCAAGAGATCACGTTAAACGAACATGTCACACTTGCGAAATTTTTGCTTCCAAAGTTTGCAAAACACGTTATCTAGATTTGCTCATTGGTATTTTTTCTGTTTTCTGTATTCACTCCCAAAATACCACATTTAGCGTTTTTATCCTACGCCCGTACAAGGGTGTGGTGCATAAATAAGAGCCAAAAGCATCAGTTTAAAATTGTAGGTTTCTTGAAGCCTGTTTGCCAAAATCAGAAAACACCTTAGAACATGTATTGCCAACTTTCTGAGCAAAACATTTTCTCGAATGACTTATTTTTGAAGAACAATCACTGACGCCGAAATCTCGCAAATTTATCTGCGGCGCAACCGGTAACGCTTAAGAAATGCCTCATTATAGTTAAATGTTTGTTCAAAGTTGACTATATCATTATCTATGGTTGTCGTTTTGCAGTTTCTCTAAATTTATTTTCAAAAACACATCGATTTAAGTTAAGTTTTTTTTTTTTTTTTTGCGTTTAATTATATACCACGCACTAATGAGAACACGTACCTATGCTGCACTCGTCTACATATAATATTGATGGCTTCGTCATAGGGCCTCCAGTTTTATGCTGAGCCTAAGTGGAGAATATAGAGGGGAGACCTTACAAACACCCAGACAACACACACCAACTGCATCGTTGCTGCAGTGTGACGGTACATTCCTATATGCATACAAGGCGCTATTGTTTAACACTTGTCAGGAAAGTCACAGATCATAACTGCCTGAACGTATGTTGTAGTTTGCTGAACGACTAAATCAGACTACCATACTTTGGCGCATGTGCACGTGCAACGTGGCACAAAACATTATGACTGAGAAAATGACTTCGTAACAAAATTCCTGCTGTTTGGGATACGCCAATCTTTAGGTTGCACATGCAATCGAGAGGACACGGGTTCAATTCCGTGTCTGATCATCCTGATCTATGCTTCCCAATGTATTCCGAAACCACTCCAGGTTCTTTAATACACACCATGGCCAGTTCTCTGTGTATCTTGGCCAATGGTTCCCTCTATAACGACTTTGCAGCCAACGCGAGACGTTAATACTTACATAACTACATACCTTAGATTGTCTCTAAAATGGTGGGTATAGCAATGACTCAACTGGCATTCAGATAAAACTGTGTTTCGAAGAAATATTACAACCTCGGCCAAGAGAGATCACAAAAAAAAAAAACACGAATGACTGATGAAAACAGGATTAAGATAAGATTATTTAAGTTTCAAATATGTCCAGAAAGGTTGTATGACTGTACGTATGTGTATATAAATGGTTCGGGAAAAAGCGAGCACTTTTGAGAACATTGTCACATTTTTCCTTCCAGATAATTCATAATTTCCTGCCGCTTTTAACATAAACAAAATACCTATGTAACAAAGTGTATACCGGCTGATGAGTAAAAAAGAATATCCCAACTTTGAAGATCTATATTATCACAACCAAACAACTTACAATGTTGTGTGACCACCCAAATGAACAGTGGAACAATGAAGTTTTTGTACTATACCTTTATAAATGTTCTACGTGACAGCTACGAGCAGCACGAACCACATCGACGCGATACTCAAAATCGTTCGAAACTCATGCCTGCATTTAATTGTTATTCTAGACAAGGCGATCACCAAAAATCCTCGCTTAGTCGCGAATAACCTATGCAAGTATTATACATGCACACACACATATACAAACATATGAGAGTCGTTAAAATATAATAGTCAGGAGGGACTACAATCCTGAAAACCAATAATTAAAGGAACCTATAAATGCAACATTGGGCTTTATGTGTTTTGTGAATGTGGTAGACGGTCTCAAGGACAGAGATTGAAAATGTGTAAATGCATCATAAAATGACAGTTAAATGATATAAATAAACTTACACGTCACTCATGACAGTGCTTCACGATGCTTACCTCCCAGGTATTCAACCATCCACGTCCAAATGAACATGTAATTTATGTGGAAACGGTCGGAATTAGAACCCACTCCCAAGGCGATTTGTTATATTCATTTTAGCATGCTGATTGATTACTAACACGTCGTGTCATATCGCTTTGGCAAATGGTCAAAAAGATTTAAGCAATATGATACCTATTAAATGTACGGTAGGGTCTATTTTCTATAACTTTTTCTGTGGTTACTCGACTTCATATAATTTACTTGTATACGTTTATACGTTTCTTAATGACATTTGGCGTAATTTTATCATGCATTTAAACGTTTTAAATATTTTCCTTTGAGGTAACCTACCACCCTCATGAATAATATCGGGTCCAATGTTGTGTACATATTTTCGCTAATTATTTAGCAGATTGCATTTCTGCTTAGTCAGCATATATTAAAAACTCACCCTGTGTGTAGTACACACACACATAAAACTGTGCTCACTGATTTGGATAATTTTTACACACGTGTAACAATACTGGTCACGGCAATAGCTAGTTTAGCAAGATGACAAAAGTATGCCACGGAAGCCACAAAAGGTGAGAAGCTTGAGAAAAACAATAATCGCAGTTAAAATAACGCAGAGAAACAAGAACTGCGAGGGTTCAACCCACAGTTCAGCTTTTGTCGCGTTACAAACAGTCCTCATAGGGAAGATTGACGCCTGTTGAGTTATATATGCTTAAAGGCGATGAAGTATGCGGAGAACAAGCAAGAGTCGACCTTGGTGGCTGCGCTTTCCCAAAAACTTATCGCGCTATTTGTGTTCCGTTTACAAACAATTTATAAGCTGTTAATCGATAGTAACAGCGAATTATCTTGCTATGACTTAAACTTTATCATTTTCTCTCAGAAATTGTACAAAAAAAATTGATAGGAAAGCATTGGTTTTTACTGAATTCTTTTTTATTATACACAGACCTATAATTGAAATACCTGTAATATACAATCATGGATTCATATTTTGCACATTAGTGTGATTGTTATGTTCCAAGTGCATTTCAGTTGCAGAGTAAATAGTACACATGCAGATTTTTCCGATTTAAAGAACGAAGAGAAAAATAATAAGAAGGATTAGGGTATGACATATATATTTATTTAAAACCATTTACAAGGAATAATTTATCTTTTTGCTTGCATACAGTTTAATATATATATATATATAACGGATTTCAGTCAATTTACCTATAGGACTTTCATTGTACATAAAAAAAACAGCAGTCTACACATGAAATATGTTTCGTCACATAAGATATTCGAAGGAACATAGTAAACTGAGAAAGAGAAGTTCTGATGAAAATAGAGAGATAAAGAGAAAGGGAAGAGAGGTAGACGAAGGTCGAGATGGAGTCTGCTGCTTGTTCAGATGTTTCGCACAAGGCTCTCTCTTAATGAAGTAAACAGGATACGACAGAGACTCGTAATAAGTGACCTCGACATTTTTACTCAATTCAAATCAGGATGAATCAAGGAAAAAATTGAGTGTCCTTTTCAAAACGTGACATTTATACAGATAATAGCAATGAGAACTTCGAATAAAATTTTGCTGTAGAGACTAAATATTTTTGCGCGGTTAAAAATCGTACGGACATACAAGTTAACGCAAATAACACTTATGCGAACTGCACAGAGAAAATAATTTTTCAGTTTGTTAAAATTTTATGGGGAAAATCTATATTCTCACAACATACCAAATGATTCTTAAGTCCCACTAATTGTATAACTATACAACTGCTGCTTTTGTAACTGTACAGATGCAACTTATTTATATTTGGTACATTTGTAATTTAATTACAACAGAAAATGCTGTACTCTATTCATAACGTTGTAACTTATTTCAGGCAGTTTTCTGAATACTTAAGCGTATTTTCTTGCGTTTGACATTTATTAAGTAAAGCATTACGTATTGTTTTATTTATAAATAGTCCATTCACACACATAACTAGGTGGTACGGAATAATGTAAGCACTTTTGAAGTCATAGTTATGTTTCCTTTAAGATAATTAGTATTTTTCTGTTACTATTTAACCTAAGTAATAATCATAGTGTGTAAATTTACCGTACTCAGGAGTTAATGCTTCAAGTCACAATAAGAATGTAGCTTGGTTATTATTCTAGAGAAGATTATCGTCACAAGTGCTCACTTAATCGTGAATCACCTTAAAGTCTGTCATATTTTAATAGCGTTTTAATCTTCCAGTGAGTGAGTGAAAGATTTTGTTCATCGCTCAACATCGAGGTCTTTAACGTGGTGGGGGGGGGGGGGGGGGCATTATGTCAGAATGGAGTGGCACCGAAATGAAAGGGCTAGGGAAACGGGAGATCCCCGAGAAAACTCGCTGACCAACGGCATCGTCCGGCACGATTCCCACATGCGAAAATCCGGGAACCGACCCGCCTTGGTGAGAGGCGAATGGTCTAAGCATTTTTTTTTTAATGTCTGGTGCAGCGGCGATGCGGAAGCTTCCGCATCACCACTGCACCAACCATTCCCCCCTTTAATGTGACGTAATTTGAGTGACCCCAGCACTTTTCATGAGACAATTTGCATAGTGACAATTTTTGAGACCCAAATGGACAAACACAAATTTACACCCAGTCAGACCTGTGAATCGAACCCAGAACCCCCCGCACCAATGCCGGCCGCTCAACCAACTGAGCCACGGGGGGTCGGCCCACTCAGCCATCGCGGCCCCCTTAATCTGCCAGCACTAACAACTTACCTCTTAAGCGCTAACCAAAACCTCTTCACTCACTCAACGTTTTAAACTAAAGTTCTAAAGAAAAAGTTTTACAAGCATTTTTGATGAAAAAGTAGCAGTATTTATACGTTGATCTGTAAGAATGGATAATATACGTTGCAACAACTGTTTGTATTTTTTTTATTTTTATTCGAGATGACCAACGTTTACTTAATTTCGCTGCCTAAGTGAACTGTTTTGTGCGAGACAGGCTCAGAAACAAAACGAGCGATAAAGGCTACTTAATGCTATACTGATATTATATAAGCGCAAGGTGCTAAACTGGTGTGCAGCATTTCCTTTGTACACTTCATAAAATTCTGTAAATTTCGACCATTCTTGGCCACTTAACTGATACTATGTAATTCCGTTCACAATGTAAGACAAGAATAACTGCACATACCACGAAAATGTATTTCTCAGGTTCATACTATAACCAAAAATGTCTACTTCTATTTTGTAAAACAAGTACAGCAGACAAAAAGTTATTACTTTCATATTTTTCAAACTATAACATAGTATACCGCTGGAACTATGGGACTCAAAGCAGCTACACAATACTTTTATAGGTGGAAAGTTTGTACCAAAATACATCGTACAACCCTAAAACAGTTCGCATCTATCTGAGAGGCTCATTTTAGATAAAGCTGTGCATAAATACAGATCGAGTGCTTGGAAATAGTGTTTCCAATACCTGTGTTGTTTGGAAAGTTTTTGAAAGTGCTTCTGTGAAATGTTTTCTTTTTGTAGACAAGTGCTTTAACGAACACACATTATAGTCAATAAAACTAACTCTATAGTAAGTTCAGTCACCGAAACGAATTAGGGAGTATGTCACAGCGGATTTTATCTCCATAAGTTTGTAATATCCGCCGCACATGGAACGAATTTTTGTACGTTATGCAGTGCTGGTACTTGCTTTACTACTATTATATAACTGAATAGTGAGATTATCACTACGTGCTTCTCTGCTGGTTCTCGATCTCAGCCAATCAGTAAACATAACAATATCACGTAAAATACTATGTTAACATGGCAAAGATTCGCGCGGTTGAATTAGTTAACACGCTGGTCAAACGAGTTTGCTACAAAACGGTATGTACCAGCTCAGTATCAAATATTTGAAATAAAGAAATTCGTTAAAACATGGAAGTGATGCTGACTAACCTAAATTTTTGTGGTGGCTGCCAGTAAGGTTAATTCTATTAGACGTTAGGAAGACAATCGAATTCTTATATAATGGTTTGGCAAGGGGTAATTTTCTCCGGTAATTTGGCTGGAGTGGATAAGAGGTCTAATAAAATGTGTGATGGTAACAACATTTATGTTAGCTTGGTTTAAATTTGTTACTTAAAATAAAAGTCTTTTCACTCTACTAGTTTTATTCGTAAAAAAATAAAATCATTACCGTAAACACGTAATTTTCCTAAACTGGAAATAATGCCGATTTATCCCCGTTACCGATTCCAGCACAAAGCGGCAGAAATTTTCCCTCGCAAAACTAACAACACTGAACTTCCTAACATATATTACACAGCCATAGAAGAACGTAATTTAAATAAAATACTTCTACGGCTTGTCCAGCGGACTCTGCTCTCATGCTCACGCATATCTGAACACACATTACGTTACATTGCATAACTTCATGTTTGAGTATGTTGCCTATTCACAGGCATTTTGTGCCTTTAACATGTGTCATGTACTGCAATCACAATGTGTGCAGAGCTTAAAACTGACTTGGTTTATGTTAGTCAGTGTCATGTAACATGGTCAATGTTGTTTATTTATGACGGCAGTTTCTTTTTCTCAGCTATATCAGAGCTTTGCATAATTATGTCCCTTCTAAATCATCCAGTGATTATGTCGTAGTTAATTTAGGGCGTTGTTTTGTTTTCAGGTGTATTGCCGTTGATAAGCAGTGCTCCGGAGCTTAGAAGATTCGCCCGTGACAGAGAATCGTTGGTTAGTAATTAAGGTCGTTTGAGCCAAGAATTCTGTTACAAAAATAAGATGGGGAGAGAATCAAAAATTAACTCAGTAGGTGTTTTTACTCTAACATTAATATGCATAACTAATGTAATATTGAATAGCGCAAAATTGTTTCTTCTAAACCAATTAATTTGCCTTAAAGTTTGTAATAAACATTTCAAAGTATAACTGCGGTGACTTGTAAGAAGACTAGTGGTTGTTGAAGGTATGGAGTCACTAATTTAAGGTAGCCTTCGAGCCAAGATTTTTTAATTGTCGCCGGAGCTCAAGGTAGGGTTCAGTTCCCACGTTAGCCAACAATGAATATCTATTTTAAAAATATATCCAAGGTTATAATAAAATGCATATAGTTTCTAGATGTATTTCCTTACGTTAAGCGGGCATACTTAAAAGCAGTAATTAAAATATAAACAAATTATTTAAGAGAACCTTAGCAGTAAACCATTATGCAAGAAACTATAGCGTTTTCAATGGTACGTTGGCACGAAAAATTGTCGCAATATACCATCCTCTCTTATTATTGGGCAGTTATAATTTGTACAGTTCAACTGTTTGTACACGAGTAACAATCCTTGAACACCAGTGTAGCAGAAATCTCATCGACCCACTGAAAATTGAGTGTGTAAAAAAAAAAAAAAACTTAAAATAAACTGGAAATGTTTTAAAACTTCGGCAAACGGTCAACATTGTCCACGATAAATCTGTCTTTTAAAAATATGACGTTCCCTACAGTGTATCACGTAACTTAAGTTGTAGGGAAGGAAAGGACTATGGTTCAAAACTAACCAGTAGGCCTTATTGAACTATCAACTGATGTCACAGCTACAGATAAATAATTAATTGAAGTATTTACGGAATAATAGTAAAATGCAGCACAAGCCCTACACAACGAGAGATGAAGAACCACACAGCCAGAAAATATTCTACATTAAGTCGGCACATTTTTGCATGTTATGTTGCTGCTGTCTTCGTTATCCTACGTCGGATATTAGTGAGTCATTACTTCAATAAAATTTAATCGAACATTACAAAAAGACACTCCAGAAGTGGCAGTTACAGGATACAGATTGACATAGCACATTGGTAACGCAAACTTCACATTCATATTACTTCCGTAATTATTTATATTCTAGATGTGAAGTGAAGTGATATTGGTCAGCGCTTAACATTAAGTCTTTGGTGCCGATGAGAGATGACATGAGGTAAGCATGGAGCAACGCCGGAATGAAGAGCAGGGGAAACGGGAGATCCCAGTGAAAATCCGCTGACAAACTATATCGTCCGGCGTGACCCCGCACACCCCCCTCCACAATACGCACAAGCCAAAATACTGTTGGCGAGTGTTCTAGCCAGTGCGCTAATCGTGACCCCTTTATAACACAGTTTAAAATATGCACAAGAACAGTTACTGTATTTTGTAATTAGAACAGTGATAATATCTTTCGTATTTAGGTTACCAACTAAGAGTATATTTTTGTGGGCTAAATAATACATGTATTTTTTCCCTCAATTCTAATTAGTTGAAAATCAGATAGTACCTGAGGCCCGACTTATACGAACGTATTGCATTTCTACAGGTTGGTTAACGATATATTATATTGTTTTACTTTCTCACACCTGCAAGATATAATGCTGTCACGTTATTGAATTCAAATTAAATCGATTGTTATCAGTACTTTTTGTTACCCTGAGTAGGGGTGATTTTGGACACATGGGGTGACTAATGCATTACAAAAAATTACTTTTCACAAATATGGTAGCCCTGAGCAAAACGAAATTTACTTGCGATAAATTCCGAGTAATAAATATGCGCAAGACATTTAAATAAAATTTACTCACAGCTGACAATTATGTAAAATTAAAAATATATATATAGAATGAAAGTATTCCAAAGTCACCCCACGTAACCAGAGTCTCCCATGCTTGCGGTACTCTTGTATCAGAATAAAGCTACAAGAGGTGTTCCTATCATGCATATGGCCGCCTGGTCTCACGCCTGTCTACATTTAGATACGCTCCTGTCCTGCCTCCTACACATTTAAGGCGGTTGTATTAAGTCACAAGATTAGCCTAAGAAGTGCCAAACTTCAAATCAAGACGTCCCAAAAGTAACCTCAGGCATCTAGTTTGTCGCAAGACCAAGAATCGTTGGCAGGCTTTCAGTCATAAATTTGGTGTTCGAACAGATGTGATCACGTTACAGAGCAGGTCTACCTAAATACAGCAGGTTACTTCGTATAACCGCCTTTCGGCAAGCAATTGTAGGAGATTTGTGGTCATGCCTTTCGATACGTTGGAGGCAATCTCGGTGGAATATTCCATGCGCGAGATACGCGGTGGACGTTACCGGTGGCTGTGGGGGCTCTACTAGATGTGTTTCGGTTTCCTCCACCGTCATATTATGTTCCTTCTTTTCATTACGGGCGTTCCGTCATTTCATGGCAAATTGAAACGCTGTTCAAATAGAAACCTCACACAGTAACAAATGTTCCATTTTTTGTGGTGTTCCATGCATCAGATAGTGTCAGGTTCTCACCATAAGAATAATCCAGTAAAGTTGAATTTGAAATCGCGTGCGTACGTGGTGGGTGTTGCCAATTGCCGATGGGTTTACTCAAATAACTCTTTAACCCCCCTTCCCCTCATGTAATCCGCTATTGTTCCACAATCGCCTCATGCCCTCGTCCATAGCGCTCATGACCAAGGGCACCGTTTCGAAATGTTTTAGAAGCCGTTGAGAAAACAATTCGAGGTCAAACAATTTAGTGCAGAAGAATGAAATTTTGTAATGCCATTAAGGAAAGCTTCGGTTAGGAATGCGTGTTTTCAAAGTTGTGTTAACGTTTTTATAAATGCGGAAATTTAAATTACAAAATGGGTTATATTTGAGCAAGTATGACTACTCGCAGAAAATAGATGGTGTTATCGAAGTTGTAAATAGTGCAAAGTTACCTAACATTTTTGTTTTAAAACATGTATTTATGTAGCAAGAAATACTTTTGAAAATAGGCGTTGTTTCATATGCATTCGCGAAATGCATTGCAACAGTATATTTGAGCCGGAAAAATCCTTCTTTACTGTTTGAAGACAGTACACAGTCTTGTATCCCTTCAGCACAACGCGAGCGGAGTAATTATTGCCCTACTGCATAAGCACAGTGGAGACAGTAGATAAAGCAAACCATATAGTGTCTCCTGGTGTGTTCTGCCGATTTCCCAGTGTTCAAGGCACAGGAGGCTAATGTTTGGCGAAGTGGAGGAAAAAAGAGAAGAAAGGTTGACGACAGTCTCTCTCGCACCTTCACGTTTCTCCAGCCAAGCTACGAAAGGAACGTGATGCAATATTATGAGGGATGGAACAGATGGCCAAAATCAAGTAATATATATTTCAATAACATAGCTCACATTAAATGCTCGCGTAAATAGCTGCTTGTCAGTCCGATCACCTGAATGATAGGTAGTAATTTACAAGTGTTGTAACCTTTACAGGATGACTCAATGCTACAAAATCTAAGCAACGATATGTAGCATGTAATTTATTTATAAGTGCTTTCTTTCAATTTTTAAATCACTTACATCTGACACTATCAATTCTCGCATAGTTATGGCCACATTATTCTACATATTAATGGAAAACCATTTAAAGTTCACTTTTTACAATTCCACAGCAGCCGTTGACGCATTGGCTAGAGAACTAACCACCCACCAAAGCGATCCTGGTTTAATTTTCGACGGTTTTGGTTCCCAGATTTTCGCATCTGGGGATCGTGTCAGAAGTTATTTAAAACCACAGCAAATGCTCGCCAATTACTTCCACCTTAATGGAAATAACGTGGGTATGGCCTTCCCCTTTGCATACTGTCTCGATACTGAGATATTTGAAAACCATTTATTGATCAGCATGATGTCCGCAACAAAATTGGCCCTCTTGTTGCAAGTACGGGGACTCGCAGTTTATTCTCGAAACCAACTTGATGTTGGCGGTAACCGTGTCTGGCATGGAAGTACATAGTTACATACATGCACTCTTGCCCAGGTGTTGGGCAACTGTGAAAAATTATGTTACAATTAATAAAAACCGAAACTTCGTGAAAACTCGACTACCCACGCCATTTTTGAGTACCTAATTAAAGTTTTATTTCCAAACGAAAACTGTAATTTTTAATACCTGTAATGGGAGGCAACAGGCATAACTCTCGAGCACTAATGGTTGCAGATATTAACTAGGCACAGTAAACATAGAATATTATAGGTGATTACCGATAAAGCGAGCACTATTGGTGACCATCGTGTCTAGAACATTAATTAAAAATGTTACTTATTCTGATCCTAGGCGTTAACTATTTTGTTCGTTGTCATCTATAGACATTGATTGTTGCATGTATTGCTTTCGTTATATTAAAATGTTGCGAGAAACGACAAATGGTCTGAAAAAAAAGTAACTTGGGTTTCAAAAGTGTTCATTTTATCCCGAACCACTTGTGTATATCTCCGTGCGTAGGAAATTTATGTGTGCAATTTTCGTCAATGGAGACTTGAGAGTGCGGCATTTATTGTGGCGCTTGAAGATAGAGTATGACAGGAATAGATGACGCTACAGTTAAACGCGTAGTAATGAAGAGTGGACGGAAATAATTAATTATTTTATATTATATCTATGTTCATACCTACTACAGTTCAGTTACCAGATTCCTCTCCTGTGTTATGGCTCGATAGTATGTGTTGGTGAGCATAGATGAGGTGTACATTACAAATTTACTAATGATATGTATTGGTTGTTATTGCCAACCAGTTACACGAGGTTTCTGCAGGTAAACAAGGATTGATCAGTATGCACATACTACAGTCACAGCACAGGGGCCGCGGCTGTTAAACTGTTAGAGTGGTTATTTTCTACCTAGGAGTTACCGATTATATCTCCGGCCAGGTCACCTATATTTTCTCAGGAGGGAATTATGCCTGGTAGATGTCGTTGGTCGGTGGATTTTCTCTGGGGTATCCAGTTTCCTCCGCTCACCTTCTTTCCATCACATCTCCATACTCACCTCATGTCACACCTCAACAGTGCTAAAAACCTTGTTGTTGAGCGCTGACCAAAATCTCTTCAACCAATGGTCAATATTCAGCAATTTAGGTAGCCGAACGTATTAGTGTTAGAGGTGTAACATAGTATTTTGTCCAATGTTACAGATGCGTATAAATTTCAATTTATTTGTCAATTAACCTAGGTATTTACTATTCTATGACCATAGTTACCACGTGCCAGGAAGAATGTAAGTTTTAATTGTCTATGTATTGAATGTATAAGGTATTGTGGTTTTGAGACTTTAATGACTTCTACAGCTTTTATATCTATGCT
>PNEQ01006453.1:0-19573 GCA_003012365.1 Medauroidea extradentata
AGACATTTTCACTGTTTTATAAACGCTAGTCTACTTGTACTCCCTGACGGGTTGCGATGCGCTGCACTCCGCCGCCTATTGTTGAGTGTTGGTATGCTGACGAGTGACGAGATTGCCGCCGTCCTGGGCAGAAAGCCGAGAAACACCGCCTTTGTAGTTGGACTTGCTGAACTGCTGGGCTCATCCTTCAATGATAGTCACATCTTCTTCACTAAATCTTACGTCTTCAATTTCCATTCTCAGGCCGTGTGTAGAGTCGTGCCACGCGGCGGGCGCCATCTTGTAACGTTGGTGATTCCCATGCTCAGACGAAGACGATACGAGTTCACAGATTAGAGCTTTTCTTCACTTTTATTACTTTCATCAATATACAACATACACAGAATTCTTTATACAGGAGAAAACAAGTCACTATAGCACCGACCTACATCTTATAACGGTAAGTAATATCCAATTTACTCCTGCGCAACCAATATTCTACAACTGAAAAACTGGGCACCAAACCTACAACCATTCTCGTCGCCGCACATCTTTTTCTACCTCCCGCTTCCCTTCTTTATGGAGTGACTTCGCTTCGGCCAATCAGCTATTTCCAGCTATTGGGGTTCTTATAATGCGCCTTGACGGTCATTGGCTGCTATCCTCACCTGACAATAAACTACCCCATAAGGCCAATTGATTGACTAATAAAAAAAAACTGAAAAATTGAACTATGCATTAAAAAGGATAATAAAATAATAGAAATTATTTGCGCTTGTTACTATTCTGTTCAACAATTAAAAATATTAAAATAGGCTACATTACAATATTATGAAATAAAAACAACATACCTTAGCTGTAGTCATTTTTCACATGTTTGTCTGCGTAAACGGGAATAACCTGCCTGTACGTAAAAGACAGCATGAATTTCCTCCTCATGACACGACGAGGGAAAGGATATACAACATTTAAGGAATTGTTATAACCAGTAGGTCAACAGATGTAGCCACGAAGTGAAGATATCACGGAAAAAAAGGTCCAAAATTTGAGACTATTTTGTTTTTCAAGAAAACAGTGGTTCAAAAAGTATTTGTTCCTTGTGTAACAAAAGTATATCGAGAGGCTCAAATAGCACAACAAAATCTTAGACAACTTCAAACTTGAGAAAACTTTGCAGCGCCACCATTTCAGAGAGTTTAAAGAACTGCAAAAACAGCACGTTAAATTAAAGGTAAGTCGTCCAATATATTGTTTTTAATTAAGTTCAATCACTATAAAATATCTGAAATGTTGATTAATTACCAAGTCCTACATGAAATAAAAAGTGAGTATCACAGTTTTCCTTTGTAAAAGGAAACACAACTTTCAATTTTGCTAGAAAAACATAGCAGTAATCCTTGCCGTGAATCCCTTGCCCGTTCAAGTTCGTCTATAATACTGTATTTACATTCCTATCTGACGAACTTTTGAGAATTTTTTAATGTACCGAGATATGTCCGGCATCTCCTTTATCAACAATAGATTTCATCCAGACACGTATTTGGTGTGTCTATAATCAATTATGTGGGAACTGTGTTTGTTTACGTTTATATGCTACTGCTTGAATGTAATTTTTGTGATTGTGTATCGTAACTGAAGTAATGATATTAAAATAAAGTTGTTACTGTTTTTTTGTTTTGTATGTGTTAATGGCATAAGCTAGTAGACTGCTGCTTTTGTTACTTTTCACCAAAAATTTAAAATTTTGTTTTTAAAAATTTTGCTATATTCTTTACGTATGAAAACATTAAATGTTGAAATTGTGCTTGACAACGGTTCTTGTATTGATAGTTAAGTAAAGCTGTTATTGTACTGAATTCACTATGTTACTGTGTTACATGTATTGTCAAGCAAGCTTTTACTTTAACCACTGGTGTTGCTACACAAATGTACGTACAAATATCAGTATCTGTAGTATCTGTTAAGGTTCAAGATATCGGTATCTGCGAAAGGTAGTATCGGTGCATCCCCAGTTAAAATAAGATACTACTGAACCTTGGTTTTAGATTTTGTGCTGAATTATTGAGGTTACATAGTCATTTACACTACACTGGCGTAAATAAGTTTTAAACTTACTCACTTAAGGCTGTCCCAGACGCTAGCATTAAAGATAGGGTGAAAGTGGATTTGTAGCGAACACAACCTAAGTAAGATAGAAATGTGAAATAAACGGCAAATTCAAGATATTTACAACACGATTCCGGCTACATAGGTAAAACTTTGTTTTTTGAAGGCGGTCTATTTTTCCCTATTTTTTAAATTTATAAGAAGCTCATAACTAACAGGCTATTAGATGTACGTGATATTCGTTTCAATTGCTCGTTTTATCAAGAAAAATGCATCAGAAAAGTCCGCGAGGGTATATACGTAGCTTTAGCAATGTGTAAACTATAAGAAAAATAAAAAATTGTAGAGTTCGTTGCGGCCGGCGTGGCTGGGAAGCCGTGTGGCAGACACTCATGTGGAGTCGGACAGCGACATGTCAGCCCGCACAGGGTTGTCATATATACTGCCAGCACTCAACAGGCGCGCCCTGCGCCCGCTCGGTCCGTGTGAAGTTTCTCCGCGAAAAATACTTTCTGGCAAACAACATGAAGAAAAATAAGTCTAACAAACAACACCCTTTTATATCTGCAAAGAGGAAGTCTGTGAAGATGAATATGTGTTGAGTTCGTGCTGTAATAAGGTTGAACTATGGCAGTTTATTGAAATGTTGTGTGCTAAGAAATTGTAAATCTACTTATTGAACTGTCTCACAGAATGTAATCTCTTTATTCAGTGACATTAATGATTATTCTTATGAACTTGGCCGTTCAAAACCTCGTCAGTCGCATACCAAACGTTATACTTGATTTTTAATCTGGGAAGACATTTATGTAGTAGATAGGGAAAATGTTGGAAGCTAAACAGCTAATGTTTTAAAACTGATGAGAATGAATTATGTGACTTTAGAGCAGTACTGGAATGTAAGAAAAGGATAAATTGGAGATATTCGAGAAAATCCGTCGACCAGTATCATCGCCTATCATGGTTCCCACATGCGAAAAATCGGGGTTTACTCGCTGGGAATCGAACCTGGATTTGGATCGCCGTGACGGGAAATGAAGAGATTTTGGTGGCTCGTTTGTGGGAATATGATATGATCTCTTCACCGCCGCCCGCCGTCCCAAGATGAATAGTAAAATAATCAAGGAAATAAATACTTCTATTTTGCTCTTTGAGTCACATCCAGATACTTGATATATGGTCGAGACGGCTAGCAGAAACAGATCACTACTATAAGCAGCTTTTAGCTGTCAGTGGTAGTATAAACAAAGGGTAATTAATATGACTGTAAAAATAAAGAAAATGAGTCAACCGAGTCAACAAAACATTATCCTCCCCCCCCCTTCCGCGAGCGATAATGTGTGTAGTAACAAGCACTGTCTATATTTCTGGTTATATGTGGCCTTGGTAGCAACTGAACATTAGACAGAATCAGCTGATTTCACATTACTTCTACTAGTAAACATAAAGAGCTACAATTCACAACACCAAACCCATGCCCAGTTTCATGATAATAAAGAAGGTTAACTTTACAGAGAAAAACCGGACTTCGTTTATACGTATTTTGTATTTTTATATTTTCTTCAAAATAATAACGAAAAAATACAATGACACATTACTACCTACTGACTGTAGAAAATCACATAACTTTCCATAGAATATAAAACAATTACACAAAAACACAAATGTGGTCACGTTATAATAATCAATCAATGTATTAATTCCATAATATTCACGTGATTAAACTTACAATCAAACCGTCCAATTATAGGTGATACACGTGAATGGCTCTAGAGTCTACGAAATGTGCGACAAGTTTACTATGGAGTATCAACTAGAACGAAGGGCGGGAGAAACAGAGTATCACAGTGAAAACTCGTCAATTAAATACATTGTCCAAGCATAATTAGCACATACGAAAATATGACAGGTTTATTCAGGTATCTAACCAGAATGATACTGACAACAGATTAACACTCTAGCCCCTGGACCACTACGGCTCCATTAATTTTTAAAGCGTGTCCTGTCAGTAATAAACTAATGGTAATAAATTAAACGAGTAATGGAGCATCTTCTGTTTCTGATTTGTTTAACGACATTGACTGTATTAGTAACTCATAAGTTCTTAAGCTTTTGTTTCCAAAAGTGCTGCCAAACTGTAATGCTGTTGAGAATCTTATATACATTTTTAAACATTCATAAGCTAACTTATATATTAACTTCATTCAAAAATTTTAATATGGTCCCAACTTAATTTTTGTAATTATTGACATCGGCAAGCAACTTAGTAATTTATATTGAAAAAGTATGGTCATACTTGAACTTGGTATAAATTGTGACATGTCCAATCATACAGGTCAACGTTCCCCCAGCCCTTCCATTCCGACGTTTCTCCACTTACCAGCGCTGAAGATCTATATGTTAAGCGCTGACCAAAAACTTTCACTCACTCGCTCACTCAATAAGGTCAAAAGGGAGGAAACATTTGACGCTAAATGTATATAAAAATAACACAAATAATTTCAAATGAATTTTTTCTTGTTGTTGCTACACCTGTTGAGGATATACAGGTAGTACAACTCTGACAGGTGCAAAAATTAATTGAAATTGTAGGAAACACTTTATACCTAAATTTAATAATACTGAAGAAACAGCATTTGTAAAACGAATTTTAAAGTTGTATTTTTACAAAATATCTGAAATTAAATCACGCAAAATAACAAAACTCTGAACATTTCTTTAGCATATTGACGATACAGGAACGGCCTTTTACGTTCCAAACACACATGAAGTTACTACTGCAGCGATAGTATTGTGAGCTCATTACTATAATTATGGTACATGTTGTTTACAGTGATGCTCACATGTACGCAGTCTAGGCTCCGTACTACTGAGACGAACTTTCAATTGTGATTTGAATGAAAACGATAGGTCGTCCTAGACAGTTGTAACACCAGGGCCATTTTTGTAGAGCGCTACTCTGTCGGTTTTATCTGGAATGTATGCCAGGGAGCCAGCTTACATACTGCAAGCGAGAGAAACAATTAATTGCAAAAAAGAGAGGAAGCTGCTAGCTTAAAAAGTTTTTACCTTGTTTTTTTTATACAGGAAGTGTCAATGAAAATCCGTTAATTTTTATTAAGAGGGTGTGGTACATAATTCAACGCTAAAAGCAATAATCTATAACTGTGTGTTTCTTGAAGCCAATTTGTGGAAATTAAACAATAGCCAACGTTTTAAATAAAATTGTTTTCAGTGATACTAACGATTGTCATTGAGTATTTTATCCATATTATTTATCTACCAAGCACTCTTTAAGTAAGAAAATTTTGTCTGTGATTACAGTTCACTAATATTACTAACATGCTAAACGAAATTTGCTGTCAGCCGACATGTTTTGCGAATCAATTTCTGGTGAGCAAGAGACTGTGTTCCTACTTATTTCAGATCCATGATAGAAGCTCACATTAATTACTTCAGAATTAGCTCAGGATGCATTAAAAGTATAACAGAAAGTAAATTAAATAGCAAATCATTCAGCCATAAATGGTTGCGTTTGTGTAGTATGAAACCATATTTTTTTCAGGAAATGTGAATAGAAGTACTATACGCAAAGAAATACATCAATTTAAAACTATGTTGTTGAACAATTAGTACATTGTATTTAATTCCACTTTGTTTGTAAGCTGTGTGGTATTTGATAGTTAAGTTTTGCTACATAGAAAAGACCTTTTCTAGGAGGTGCATGCTGTGAGCATAAATATCAGTCCTAAATGTAATAAAAGAAACATTCAAAGCCTATATACATGTTGTGTTCATAATTAGTAAACATTTTTTCGGCTCATTAATTTTTTTTTTTTTTTTTTTTTTTTTTTTACATAGGGCAAATGTTAAAGCTGCCTCCAATTTGTGAAATAATATTTGCACAAAAGTGATCTTCATTTTAATGTCATATTTGTCACATATTTATTTGCAGTTTTCTTGTATGACTAAATTGTTTCGTAAACTTATTTTGAGCTGTTGTCTGGTATTGCCTCTATTGTTTAAAGTGTTTGTGTTCCTTCCTGTTTAATTTTCACGAGTGTAACTACTACTGAAAGTTGACCAACCATGCAGTGTAAAACTGAAAATGCTGTAAATACTGTAAACATATTTAAACATTTAATTATTTTTATATAGTGATATGTAATGTCTTCATTGACATTATTTCAAGTGCCATTATAGAACAATTTATAAGCAGTTATATTTATAATTATGCCAAATCTGAATAAAACATTTTTTTTAAACCCACAAAATACATTTCTCACCTAGATCTTGTGCCAGTAAAATTGTGACTAGATGGTAACAGCACAGCAGCATTGACAATGAAGTCGTTGCTACAAGCATATTCATTCCTGAACGTAGGATAGAATAAATGTATTGAGGTGGTTACATCGGAATTAAATGACTTCTTCCTAAACAAATAACGGCAAAAAGTTGAATTCGTGAAGACCCGGGTTCGATACCCGGCTCCGGCTATCCTGATTTCAGTTTTCCATGGTTTCCCGAAATTGCTGCAGGCTAATGTTCTGGGATGATTTCTTTACTGAAGACATCACAGATTCCTCTCCCAGCTCCTGCCATTGTACAAAGTTGTCTCTCATCGTCTCTAACGACAACGCTGTCGACAAGACGTAAAACCAATGTACTTAACCTTTAAATGAATGAAATAAACACTGCAGAAGAATATTCTCTACAGTTAACATTTTGAAACTACACGTACGACTTGCTTGATGACAATACGGAATTGAATATTTCTTCTGAAAATATACAAAAATCATAACTTCAACTAAGTATAAGTGATTTGAGAATACAGGGCAGCACTTCTAAGGTACTAAGAGCCAATGACAGTAATATCGATGACTATGGAGTAGAAGCTAAATTGCACACACGTAGCCTGAAAATAAGGGGGATGATCTGGATAAATTACCTTTCTCTATTTAAATAAAAATATGTATTACAAAACTGTTATATCCTTATCATAATAATTACTGTAATAATAATAAATTATAAATATTTTTATTTCTAGTCTCTTAGTAGCAATTTAAAAATCAACCATAACAGTGCCTGCTACTAGATATTACAAACAATGGCCCTCCTACACGCGAGTCAAAATCCTGACTACGCTCTTGCCCAGAACAGGGCGAATAGAGATAGCCAAAGAAGGCTGACAACCAATCGCATCCCCAGGCACGATTGTCTCACAGATAAATCCGAAGGCATTATCTCCTGTGTTCGATCCGACGTTGTCGCTGCCTCCTCTCTGTACTATTGTGGCAGCACAACTGTACGTTTACAATAGCAGCAATCACTCACCACTTGTGTACTTTTTTGTGCAGGGAAAAATATTCACGACAATGAAATTTACTTATTATTGCAGGGATATGCTACGTTTTGTGAAAACAAAAACAAATATAAAGTTTTACGCTATGTTCTAAAACAACCACTGTCTTACCTCTCTGCAGTTTTAAAATAAAACCTTACTATATATGCTATGATAATATTCGAAAACTAATGAACTATACTGAATTGTATTATATTTGTATTCAACGACGTTTAATATTTCATTGGCCGACCTCTACTTAGCACTTTGTTACGTTTGGGCTTATGGTGCATTCTGGGTTCGGGTCAGTGGTAAGACAGGAATGAGAATTTAAGTTGTGTTTGTCAATCTGAGATACAAAATTGAAGTGGATATCCATATCTTATGACTGTGTTGCTGTCGGCAATATGTTTATCCAGAAAAAAAACTGCTATATTTAAACTGTGTGTTTATGCCCCAAGTAGAAATGTAGCAGGTAGAATCTATTGGATAGAATTTTCTACCAGTAAAAAAATTACTAATTTTTAATATGAAATTAAAAACAAATATTTTTAGCTAAGAATGGGGTGAAGTTACTACCCCCAACACCACATCCCCTGGCTCTCCACTTGTGACAGGTTGTACTTGCACCAGGTTGTCAAACTATTTTACAATAATTTCACGTCTATCGAGAAGATTGAGTAAGGTTTTGTAAACGCCTACGACCATGTTGAGGTGTAATCTAAGATAACACAGTCTGCACCAACCACAAAGACTATTCATGAAACTGGATCGCCAGAGCCATATCAATATCACCGCAGACTGCCCGGCCACACGTCTCTTGTCGCGGCAACCCTGCTATTATATGTACACTGCTGGTCAAGATATTATACAAAGTGGTACGCCACAGCAGTAGAATCGTTACCTCCACACTACCTACATGAATAGCAGTGGCGCTACTGAGTCTGGGACGTCGTTAAGCTTAAAAAACCTTGGCTGTTTTAGAAACATCCTTTGCTTCTAGATCGTACACTCTCCAGTAGGGGTCACAGAATGTACTGTTGCTAAAACATCCATTTCCGATACCCACAGACATCAGACTTCCTGGGATATGGAAATGATTATGGCCCAGCTGGGTGAAGAAATGTTATTTTTAATTTGTCAAGTTCTTAATTTTTCTGTAAAACATGACCGAGCCACCATTTTCCTTCATAAATGACAGTAATATAGCCTGTTACGTCTTCTAATTTAAGCTTAGGAGATTTAGATACTTGTTGTTTGCCAGACTATGAAAGACCCTGAAAAGGTTTTCACCAGAATTTATGTACTTTTGGGGATGAATGCATGGTACTGCTGAATTCCTTGAATAG
Source organism: Medauroidea extradentata (assembly GCA_003012365.1). Lineage (NCBI taxonomy): Eukaryota > Metazoa > Arthropoda > Insecta > Phasmatodea > Phasmatidae > Medauroidea > Medauroidea extradentata. Next base: position 8,776 of record PNEQ01006453.1, read on the forward strand.
TTACTGCTTGGTCAAAGCAGTCTTTCACAAACACCTCTGATTCGGCACAGTTTTCTTGAGTTGAGACCTCAACATTTACATTGGTGAAGTTTTTCCACTGCCCACTGAAGAGTTGCAATGCAGTAAGAAATTCAATAAATTTTCATACACCCTTTGTAAACTAGCACGGGCTGCCTGTCTCTAAACAGAACCGCATATTCATCACAGGGCTCTTTCTCACGTGCAGTACACAAAAAGTGCCTCTCTGCTTCAATTCTGAAGTCTTTTTGACGAAAGCATACATTTGAGAAGTTTTCTTTATTTTTGTCCTAGGCAGCAGTGAAATAAAATTTTTTTTTGCGAAACTTTATAACTCTTTCTTTTAGAATGTTGGTAGGTTTCTTTTGAAAAGTGTAAACTACAACTCTGTTTTGCTCTGAGCAGTCGGAAATCACTACATAACTAACATGTTCAATTTTGGTTTCCCTTTTGAAATACCTTAGAAAGGCATGGATTGCGACCTGTTCGCAGGTCCAAAGGTAGCTCTGTGCTACATCTTGTAGTACTATGCTGTAACTCTTCAGAAAAATTACATTTGACAACAAATTCTAAGTCTTTGAGTTTTCCCTTTCAGTAGTTCAGGAACGATCCCTGCTGTTTTGTGATAAAATAATGCTGAATTGAAAAGGGCAGCCTGGTGCAAGATAATTCAATTCTTCTGATGTTATCTCTAAGGTCTCAAGATTATAATGCTCCACAGAAACCAACTGGAATAACTGTATCTTTACAATCAAATTTTCAGTAAAAGATTCCTCTAGAATGTTTCATTTTTATGTTTCACCTGGACATTATGTACAGTTACCCATGTTACAATCAACCGATAATGGATTGAAAATCACTTTTCCTATATACTGTTTATAATATTTTAAGTTTACCAGCTATTACACAAATAAGTTTAGTATTCTCTAAATTAGTTTTATATTTTCATGTGCTTTACACACACACACAGAGGAAGGGAAACGGAGAGAAAAAAGGGAGGGAGGGGGAGGGGGAGAGAGAGGGGGAGGGGGGAGAGAGGGGGAAAGAGATGGAGGGAGAGGGAGAGAGAGGGAGAGAGGGAGAGATGGAGAGAGGGAGAGAGGGAGGGAGGGAGAGATGGAGAGAGGGAGGGAGGGAGGGAGAGAGGGAGTGAGGAAGGAAGAAAAGAAGAGTGAGGAGGGGGAGAGAGTGTGTGTGTGTGCACGCACCCACTTTGGCTGGGTAGAATACAATTTTTGGGTCTCAACTCTGTAAACTTGGAGAATCCTATCTTCATGACAGGAAACATCACATACATATTTATTGTGTGTTGACAAAATATTTAAAATATATAAAAACATAAAGTCAAATGTTAAAGATTTCAATTGTGTATAGTTGACTTTTCCAGGTTTTACATCAAAAAATAAGTTTTTCCAATATTTATCATACATCATACAGTAAGAAAATCACAAATATGTAACTTTAGTTGAAGCAAACTAAACCAAACCTGAAAACTTTGTGATTGCCCTGCTGTTTGCAAATGCACCATGGACAGTTTGCCTGTGTTTGCCACATTTATCTACCAAGCTGGTAACCCAGAGAACAGCTATATATTCCAGTTGGAAGGAAGTAGTGTTAATGTACATTGCTACAATCTCATTTATTTTCATAGAGTAATTATTTGTGTAACATTGCGGAAGTAGTTATACACAGTTTCTATCTTAAATAGATACAGTAGAACTCTGTTAAGAAGTTCCCACTTAAAAAGTTTTCCCCCTATAATAAGTTTGAATTATATTTACCACTTCCTTTACTACAATAGTAAATTTACCCTTTTAAGAAGTTTTTCCCTGTTAATAAGTTTGAATTTTTCAGTCCCTTCAGAAACTTCTTAACAGAGTTTTACTATTACCATATAATGAATTCTAGTAGCTTTGTATTCCATTTGATACCTCTTAAAAAATTCTGTTGGAAACCAAGACGGCTGTAACAAATACGCTAAAAGAGAACACTGGACAGCTAGCTAGTTTACGCAAGAAACGAAACGGTGCTGCACTCAAGTGGAGTGATGTGAAAGCCACGCCTAGCCACTGCGCCAGGTGAAACATTGTGAAACTATACTCCTCGTAGTACACAAAGTAACCGTCAGAATTAAACGAAATTTTTGCTATAAACTCTTTAAGTCTTCCCTTGTCCTACAGCACACATTAATATTTCTGAAGTAAAAATATTTTTCTCTTAAAAAACATTCTGTCGGAGCTGTGTTTTTTCCACTTTTCCAGAACAGTGCAGGGCAGAAAAAGAAAGGGAGTACAACATTTTATTACGTTCTACACACAATGTAAACTATTTTTATTGTGTAAGTTGTTTCTTGAAAAGAATTCAGCGCAGAACTGCCCCTTGAATAGTGCTGTCTGAGTCGGTTACGAAAAATCTCCAGAGGAATATGTGCTACATTTGGTTGTAAAAACTATTTCCTGTAAAACAGCTTGAAGTCTTTCTTCAGATTTCCAAGGGCCCGAGACATAAAAGTGTAAATTCGTTAATTACATTTATATACATACAGACAATAACTAATTGGAAAAGGAATAAAAATAAAGATAGTAAAATTTTGTTATCTGCCAACAATGGGTCCTTAGGGGCACTGTCTACAGCATTTTTATCAGCGTGTTTTTGTTTTTATTTGCACCAGATATTTTTTCTTGTTTTAGACACAAAATGAGACTGAATTTTGCTCTTAAGAATTTTTTTTTTATCTCTTGTAGTTTTCGCGTAATGGCTTGTTAAAGTCAAAATTTGCATGTTTCCGTTTTAAGGACTGCACTAAAACCAAATGACATACCAAACTGAAAAAATTCATAGTGTAGACCGTGCCCTTAAATGTCAGCGAGATCTTGATGATGTGTTTAGAAAACATGGTTCTGAGTACATGGGTAGAAGCTATCGAGTGTGCTCAGAACATTTTGATCCTGCAGCTTCAGAAATCCCAGATTACCAAGCTAGGGGTAGGTAAGATTCTCAGAAAATTACTCTATTCGAAAAATATTAAGAGTATACACCTGGTGCATAAACTGTGCTGCAGCGTGTCGGAATTACACCGTCTTTAAATTTTTTTTATTACTTTTTAAACTAGTTAACCTGTTTTCAATACGTACATCCATTTCGAAAAAGTTGGTCAATCATTTTAAAAAATCAACATGCTTATTATTAACATAGCTTTGAGTGCTCCCCTTTCCCTCACGAAATAGCTAAAAACCTTATTTTCCGTGCTGTATGTAGAAAAAAATACCATCATATGGTTGAATAAAAAAAAAGATAGTGCAATTCCCTTGGATTTCATTCCATACAATTCATAAATTAAAGTTTAAGGCCACCACTTAGTGTCCTAAAGAAAAAAAAAAATATGAGAGCTTTGTATACTAATTTCCTGTTTGCTTATAAAGGCAGCCAGGCTGATTACCCGCATGTCACTGTAGTCTTTATCGCTTCCATGCTTCTACGTCTCAAACCACTTTTAACTACGGAAATAAGATTACGTTTTTAAGTAACCATATCATTAAATACTAATCTTACAGTTAGCATTATTGTTGGACTGATATCTATTTTACGAGAGGCGAAAAAGGGAAGGGGAAGCACAAAGGCTTAAAGAATCCGAGGACGTATTTTCAGGCATATTGACATATTTTTATTTTATTGGGTATTAAATTTAATACAGTAGTCATGTACTTGAAATAACGAGAATACCTTTCCACGAAGGAAACATATACGACATATGTTATCTTTATAAACATGTAGTTTTTGTACGGTTTGAAAGGAGTGAAAGTAACGACCACTGTCTTGAGGGTGTGTCATTTATAGGTTACAGACTGTTGTAAATTTTATGCATCTTCAAACATGTTATGTAAGTGATTTTGTAATTTTATAAATACTAAATCTGAAAAACATAAATATCCTGGAATGGCATTTAGAAAACAGTAAAAACTCTAGCGTAGATGTAAAAGTATATGTAATACCATCATAATTCATGCTAAGCAGTAAAAAAAATTTTGTTTTCATTATTAAACTACGTATTTATAAATGAACTTCGAAGACCCCAAAAAGAACAGAAAAGTCGGCACCTATACGGCTGCCGATCCCATAGGCTTATACTGTACATTAAAGCATTAAATAAAATATTATCACATTGTAAACTTGCGTAATTTTTTTCATATGCATATCAGTTGGCATTCAGTGTATTAGCGATCTAGTAATCACAACAACCAGATAATTATAACTAATTTTATGAATATACATTGCACAAATGTTATTATATACTTTGTAAATTTTGTTCTGTTTCAGATTATTCAGAAACAGTGTACCAACATTGAGATTACATAGCAAATCTCAGAAACCATGTCATTACTGGCCCAACACTGTTGATGTATGTCATATTAATATGAATTTTAGTAGTAGGCCTATTTGAAACTAGTAATATGAATACATATTTAATTTATGTTAGTTATTAGTAACTTTGCAATGTAAATACGTAGTCTTGCAGCCCAATTGCACTGATTGTAATTGCCTAATAATAGTTTACTTGTAACATAACTTTATATTTAGCATTGTCAGTACTTCACTAGAAAATTATTTCCAATTTTGGAATACTGAAATACTTTGGTATGTGTTAGAGCATAAAAATGTTACAAATGTCTGCTGAAGAAATATACATATTTCCCCAAATTGTATTTTTTGAAGGCAGAGATGACTATGTTTCTAGTGGTCTAATATAGTCAACAACCTTATGGTTTGATGAATTAGGGTATCACATGCTACCTGAGCATCAATTACATTATTATAACTAAGACGTGTATTTAACTCCATCGTTACTCCTCATTTTTCTTTAGCACATATTCATAATTTTCATAAAATATTACCTTTAATGAACAATAATTGGCAGTAGAAAGCTTTGCGTGTAATTTTCCTTGAAAACCGTACACTTTACACTTTTTTGTATTAAAAACTATTTACATTTCAGCAAATTGAAAATTGATTGAAATCTGCAAGACGTAAAAAAGACAAGAATAAACATAATTTTTTCCAGAAGAATCTGTTCTTTAACTTAGGTGCCATGACGAGTTGAGTTTAAAAACATTTTCGGTGCGAATGCACTGCAATGGGAAGAAGGCGCTGTCATCACACTGCGCCGCTAGATGCCTGCACTGTCACTATTTGCACACGCAGTTGTGCTGTTGGTATACAGCTGTCCGGTATTCTTTTAGCGTATTTGGCAGTAATCTCTGTAAATGCTAACTTAACAGAAAAGTCAAATCCAAAGTACTTAAGTTTATGTTACAGATTTAAATTGCCTAGCAGCAAATTCAATTTCACTGACGTTTCTGGGTTTTTCCTGTAGCAACCCTGCGGCATTTGCTTGACACAATTTCTGGAACCCATGAAAGACTGAAATCACAACTAGGGCCAAGAATGAACCTGAATTAGGATTTAAAAATTGGTGAATTAAAAGGGGTGATGGGGAAAGTTAAGGTGCCTAACTAGGAGTATACAATACAAGGGAATAACAGTGAGAATATTTAAGGTACCTAAATAACCCGAAATTCGCAACGCACTGATTTTCAAGAAAATATTATGCTTTCATAGGTACTATTTACTTAAATTGCAAAATTATGTATTCAATTTGAGTTTTCATATGCAGTAGTTGGCAGCCTTGGCCTTTTGTTTACTTACAAGCAAAGATTTTTTTTTCTATCTTCCTGCACTTTAGATCCGAAAATGTCAGTTTCTTGCTGGATAAAGGTAAGTGACTAAGTTCACTAATAAGTACATGAATGGCGCAGTTTCAGTTTATTGTGATGTTGGGTTATTTTGATAGTTCAAGAACATGTTGCTTAACAACACAAACAAGAGTTTTTTATATTGTTTTTAAGTTAAATATGCACATCATGAATTTTGGAACTCCAAAAACTGTTTTGATCCCTAATTTCGCTAACGGGAAAATAATCATATTTTGTTAAAAAGCCTTTTTTAAGTTGTTAAACTCAGCTTAATTTATGTATACTAATTTAAGTTTTGATAAAAAATAATGGATTTAAAAGTTAAAAGGCATATTGGACTTTATTTTATTATTTTTTTTCATTTCAAAAAATTTAAGTATGGAGAATCTATAAAATGTATATTAATTTGTAAAAGTTGTACATGAAACAGTAACTACAATTTGTAACAGTGTAGAGGCCCATTACAATTTTTCGGCCCAACTCAACGTCTACGCCACAGATTTACTATTCATTTGTTTAGATTTTTTCCTGCCTGTCTTCTGGTTTTGTTTTAGTTAAGTTTTCTTTTGGTTGGCCCCTTTGGTTTCTGGTTGTTTTTCTTTAGTTTGCAACCCTGACAGAGTGCTTGAGTTGATCACCGCGAGGCAGCACTTTGGTCGGAGGTGCAGTTTGACTTCAGCGACGAGAGGGGTCGCCGGCAGCAGTATGTTCTGGGGCCGACTGCCAGACATATGAGTTCCTGATGTTCTTCTTGGAGCCAATGCCCGGTCTGTGGTTTAACGTTGCTCCTTTGCTGGAAGGGCTACCTGCAGTGGTGAGCCGAAGTGTGACGCCAACACACTTACTGCGGACCTGCATTGAACCCGATACCAGAGCTGCTAAACACTTGTTCCTCAGACTCAAGGTATTTCGTAGAGTGAACTAAGCTGTACCAGACCCATGTCGAGAAGATCAGTGTATGCCCTAGCACTGCGTTTCAGCTGGAAGACCTGTTAAGAATTGACTATACTCTGTCTCGCTTTAGTTGCTTGGTTTTGGACTGGATGCAATGTCTCGGCAAGGGCAGAGCCGTCCCTACTGACTGATAGTAGGAATCACAATAATTGTAGTGTGTTACAGACTGCTACACTGTGGTAAACCAGGGAAAATTAGACTGTAACTTGCGTTTTCTTCACATTCGGGTGTTTGGTTCCGTAGTTTTGTGGTGCAACATTCATGCATTTATCAGAATGAGACTAATTATCATATCTTCTACCATAACTTAACCGTACAAATTTTGTAATTTGAGTGATTGTTTTGCCATAAGCTGTTGCGGAAGGTATCTGCGCTCTTAATGTGCAAATAGAGAGCTCTCTATTTAATTGCTTTTGATGTATGCTTACACCTGTTGATTGTTGAAGTATACAAAGTTGTATTTTTTGCTAATTGTGGCCAGCACTGATTTGTTGTATAAAAGTCTTACCCCTGGGCGTAACCTTCCATCTCCAATTTTCTACACTATTATGTCGTCAGAGGTATCAAATTAACAAGTCAGATTACCTCCCAATACGTATTATCGAAAATAGGAACCTTGACTACCGGTGACAACTATGGAAGATTCACTACAGAAATTAAAGCTGTTTGCATGACATACTTTAAAAATCTATATAAAAAACCTACTTAAGCAATATTTTTCAGACACAGTTCTAAACAAAAATAAATTTTAGAACATTTTTTCAGTGTAAACCTTTTTTGAATTTAACATTTAAACGTAATGTCCGCACATTAAAGAAATTGTACAACTTGGGTAAGACCTTAAAGAAGTGACGGAGAATTTGAACGGGGGTCTGTATTCTACGCTTTGGAGATTTGTGAGGGCGTGAAACTTACTGGAGGCTATGTTAATGGTGAAAGGGATTTGTAAAGTTTAGGAAGGATCTGGAAAGTAATTGAGGAGGGGGAATGACCTTACCACTGGGCAGTCTCCCAATTACAAGTAACATATGTTTATGTGTTACATATGTTAACTAGTGAAAGTAAAGAGTTTCCTTTTTTTTTCTGATGTATTTTGCCCTCACCAGATTGTAATCTTGTCTGACACATGGAGTAATTTCTCGGCAGGTACATAGTTGGTGCTTATTTCTGGAATCATAATCTAGACAACCACGTCACATTAGCTTGGAACTGAACCACCAACAAATTACAAAACAATTTCTAATACAAGCGCGATGAAAAATATTGTACAGTCAGCATTTTGGATTAGAAAACATTTACGTTATTCTGCTAAATTTCAAATTGAATAAACAACCCTCAACACTAAATAGCTAATCAGTCATAAGTTGCACTGGCCTATCCTGTTATGGTACACTTACAGGTTGACAAAGAAAATTATCTTCCTTGTAAAAATACTTCATAACAGTATCACTTACACAGCAGCAAGATAATTCATACTCTGTAGAAATGTTATATATTCAAGCATTTCAATAACTCTGTATTAAGCCGCAGTCACAATACCCTAGAATTTCTAACCGTCATAAGCATATCGCTGTCTGCATAACTCAAATGAATTTCCAAGGGTACATTTTCTCTGTTCTGCGTTCTGAAACAAATGTGTGAAATAACGTAGCCTACTACTTATTAATGTATGATTCTACTTCTATTTAATTTTATTCTTAGCACTTTGTCCAATAGGGTGTTCTTGTTAGCCTTCCTACTATCAGATTAAATAACCAGCAATTTTAATTCACCTGTTGTATTGTTTCTTGTGATTATTTAAATCTGATTATAAAATACAATATGGTTCTCAATACATCTGTATTTTGAAAGCTGAAGTTTAACGAAACACTGATTTAGTGACACAATTTAGTAACAGTGACACTGTTCATTAAATCAGGGTTTATGTATGTGTGTGTATATAGTATTTATCCGAAAATAAAGACGACCCATACATTTTCACTTGAGTCTAAAGGAAATTTTTTTTCCTACAAACTGAAAATGCCAGAAAATTTTTAATAAATACATAGTATTGAAACATACATTTGGTTATATTCTGTTGGTTAAGTAAATGAAACGTGATTTCCAACCAACAGATATGGTAGAAATTGGATTAGGCCCTAAGTCTATCTGTTGAAAATAATTTACTACTTACATAAACCAAAACCACATAATGCACTGGAATGAGCACTTAAATTGAAATGGCAACTTTGAAGTAGATGAACCTAATTTTCCCCACGTTCCTACATTTTATTACATCATCATATGTGAGAAATGTCTAACAAACACATTTTTCATTAAAACAATTGTAAGCATGTGTGTCTCGAAAATAAGACGACCTCCAGTTTCTGGGAAGTAAAAATTGGAACAAAACATAGTCTTATATTCAGGTAAAGATGATATATATACTTGTAGTAATGACTGAATGTACAGAAATTTCAATAATTTTCAGTGTCATTCAAATGAAACAATTTATTGTAACTGGGTAAAATTTAATTTATAACTGTAAGTTAAAATATATTTTCCACTGTGGGCAAGGCCAGTTCCCTGATTAAATATCACCACCTGTTTGTTTGTTTTATTGCATCAGTAAGATCTGTTCACTACACAATAGTACAAAGATATTGGATATTGCTATTTGCACCAGCACAGCACAAAAGCAACGCAAGTAAAACAGGTCTCCTATTGCATGTGAGTATTTACTTCCAATGCAGTGCAGCTAGACACAATGCTAGTGCAAATTTTGTGTTGCACACAAAAAAAACTATATTTAATCGGTCCCCAGGTCCAATCATTTATAATTTATTTTCATCAGACTGATGTCACCCATGACCCTGATTCCCACTGGTCATATTTTGTTCTGTTGAGGTTGTCAGGTCTGTTTTGTAGGCTTATTGTGATGCCAGGTTTAAGTATGATTAGAGAGCATACAAAAATAATTTCTCTTCTGTCTACTACCTTTAAAGTTAGGTAATTCTTCAAACTTACATACCTTTAAATTAAAAAAAGCAGGTTATTTTATCCACCAAGTATGCCAACAACCATAAGTATGGCCTGCATGAGACAACCTTAGAGATTATTAACAGCACACAAAATATGTTAACATAATATGTATTCTGGTCGACTTAGGGTGATCGCCACTTCCAAGAATTCACTAGGGCCTCGTGAAAAGGTGTGTTTACTTACACAACAGGCTCACTCGATAAGAAAAAAATATCCTACCCATTCTATGCCTTCAATAAACGGTGTATCAGTCCAATCCTTTCCTGGAAATCGCTGCAAAATAATGCCACTGCTGGTGCCACTACCTACAGAAAAAATAAGTGAAAATTAACCTCACGATTGTAATCCTCAACAAATGAACTTGCATGCACTAAACAACTGTAACTACAATAGCAAGCAAAAGTATTTTATTATCACTACAGTTCACATTCTCAACACTGAAATATACTTATTTTTCCAATACAGAATCACACAAAAGCCGTAACTTACTGTCAAAAGATAACAAGGTGACAAATGTTAACCAACAATAATGCCCGTTTTAAGACAATTAACTTACGTTCCTTCTCATGATCATATCCGACAATTACAAAATAATCAGCCAGACGTGACATCGCTGGCATAAACAAATTGAAGAAAATTTTAGCTATCTACATAATATATTTGCCATCTTTTTTTGTTTACGGCTGACACCCAAACCGTGCAAACCAAAGATAAGGAACTGTTATGAAGACACAACCTAGACACTTTTTTTTTTTTTTTTTAAACAAAATAACCAGAGATAAGTAAATTGGAAATGCAAAGCAGCGCTAGGAGAAGCACTTTCGCCCATTATATTTTTTAGGGATCGTGAGGATAAATGCAGGGTTAAATTAATGAATATAAAACAAATATTGAACACGGCGAACTAGTTAAAACAAAACATGTAATAAATTGTTTAATGTTCAAGTTGTAAAAATTCATAATTTTGTATTTGCTTGGCATAGTGTTAGTTTTATAGACGTTACTTGTGACTACATGGTAAATATCAAGAGTAACTACTCATGCGAAAATTAACA
>PNEQ01006453.1:26332-36523 GCA_003012365.1 Medauroidea extradentata
GAGACATACAGGATAAACATAAATTAAAACATATATGTAATAGAAACATACAAAAAATACAATAGGAACATTGTGGGAGAATACAATAGCCGACAATGCAAACATACAGTACGAACATAAAAAAAAACATACAGTAGGAACATATATTATAAACATACATTGGAACAAATACTAGACATACAGTAGGAGCATACAATGAGAACATAATATGGGAGTAAACAGCAGAAGATACAAATATTGAGACCAATTTATCCTACAGCAGCAACAATACAAACAGGGACAAAAACATGTATATGATATCCATAACAACTATGTAGTTGGAGGAAAGAGAATCTTCTAAAGTACAGTAAAGCCCGTGTGCCACGATGGAATGACCTGTACAAGTTCTTGTGCAAGCTCTTGTTTCGTAGCCTCCATGGAAGCAGCTGTGGAAGGTTCTATGGAATAAACTGTGTCACGATACCAGTACACAGGATTGTTCATACATCCATGATTCAATACATTGTTTATATACTTGTATGCTATGTTATGTTTACATTATTGCTGTGGCATTTTATGGAATATTTTGAACTTTTAGCACGAGAGAGCTTTATGCAGCTATCAATTAAATGTACGTGATAATTACATAAATCGTAACCTAGAACGACATAATTCTGTGATAATGGAGTAGTGTAAGTGAAAGGTGACAAGTTTTTTTACCTGCTTCATTTAAATATACTTGTGTGTTTCATCAAATAAACGTGATAGGGATGGGAATCAAAATTTTCGATAAGTTTCTTTGTCTTTAAAAGCAAATATCTTTTGAAAAGAAGACACTGAACACAATATTTCCAATGTGCCGGCAAATTGAAGAAGCCTACTTACGAAAGTTTGTACCAGCAGTTTTATATCAGGTAAATCATGTACTTTTTTCTTTTAGTTAGGTACTTGACTTCTGCGAAGGTAAATATCAAGAGTAGCTACTCATTGTGTACCGGCCAAACTATTGATTTTAGACTTATAGTTTATTGATGAAAAATGTTTCTAGTGACGTTCTAAGTAGTCCTACGTAAAAAAAATAGGTTAGTTTACATACAGTTTAAGTAAGTTTAGGTTAAAGTGAGATTAGGTTAAGTTAGGTAACCTAACCTTACATTAGGTTAGGTAAAGTTAGGTTACCTAACATAATTTAACTTAAACTAAGCTAACAAAAAAATGTTAGTACGTAGGCGTACTTAGAATGTCACTAGAAACATTTTTTATCAGTAAACTATATGCCTAAAATCAGTAGTTTCGCTGGTAATTGGTGAGTAGCTAAACTTGATATTTACCGCTGAATCTTTCATAAATTAAAATAAAGCAAATTCCATATCCTTGAGTAACATAACCCATTGTACAATCAATAGAATAATAATTTTAAAAATTAAGTTCCCCATATTTTCTAAATTTTTTGTATTTAGAGAAATTCAAGGAAGTACGATACGTTCATGTCGCTTGTATTTTTATTTCTTTTGGTTATTCGTATTGTTCTTTCAGATGCCTACACATCAAGTTGACATATTTTACAAAATATACAATACAGTACAAGTATACAGGAGTGCATAAACCTTTTTGTTCACTTTTAGGTGTTCACCTTCTTGTAACAGCCATTTCAAACAATTCCGCAATTGAAGATGCACGGACAGGTTGTTTCATTTGTGTGCACAGGAATACATCAAAATTTTTTTACAGTGTAGCTGCACAGCACCGCACAAACCTGCGATGCACTAAACTACACAAAATTGCACATACAATAGGTAAAAGAAATAAAACCTGTAAAGTGTTGGAGAATAGGGAATAATAGCGAAAATATTCACAGCAGAACAGATCGGGTAGGCAGTCTATGCTTAGGTTGGTGAGGGAGTGGAATTGACTTTAGGATAAGCAAGTGAGGTTGGTTAGAAGATCAAGTAGGGAATTGGTAGGTGGTTTGTTATGTTCACAGCCTTTGTCAGCTGAAAAAGTCTTATTTTTGTAACGCGTCCAAAACAGTGTTGTGTATTGTTTTACTAAGATAATTTTTAACTGTTTCAGGAAAACCACTGTCAGAGTATTTCCTATATCTTTATGGTGTACCATTTGGTTTACAAGACAACAACAAGTATTATCTCATCATAGAGGTATAAGAGGATGGTAACCAGAGACTCATTAACTGTGCTACCGCTGTCAACAACTAATTCTGAAGATGGCATGTCACCAGTTGTCGTGGCATTGTGAGAGTATGTGGTGAACAAGATTGTGTGCAAATTACTCAGACTGATTCTGTAAAGTTGTACAAGATTAGTTGAGTGAGTGGAATTATGTGAAGATGGCTGTGTTTGTACCACTGCATTATAGGTTATCATCTAATTGCAGTACCAGTACATGAGTAGGCCTCAGTACTTAGTTTAGCTAACTTTATGCTCGAATGTATTTTTTGTTTTGCATCAAGATACCAGTCAAGTTTTGTGTTAATGGAATGAGTCTTCATTTGTAAGGGTGGATTTTCCCAACTTGTTACAGGAATTAAAACTCATGAGTGACATGTTGTAAAAAATATATATAGGTTAACTTGCTTGATTTTAACTTCATTACCTAGTAGTAGTTTTTACTGAATAAATAAATTTGTCATATCTAAATGTATATTGTATTGCTGGTTTTCTAGCTGTATTTGAACATACGTCACAGTGTTGTAAAATAAACATAAAATATTAAGAACTGCTTATTCACTTTGTCACAAATATTTTCAGCAAGTTTATTTATATTCTGATATGGGCAACTGATTTTAATATGTATGCCTGAACTGTACTTTTACAATTTTTTTTCAATAAATGCTTTAATATTTATCGCTCTCAATTGTGAAATTAATGTATTATTTTTTAAGACAAAAGCAATAGTATAAAAACTGGGTTTAAGAAAAGTTTCTAATGTGATCGTTAGGCTACTTATAGCTGCCTCAACACAGGTATGATGTGTGCATCGTCAAGAATGCAATACAGTAACAATTTTATTTCACATTTGTGTGTCTGAAATTGAGGTGCTTACTGTATCCTTAGGAAATGTGTAACTGGCACACACTTTGTATATGTGCGCAAAAGTAAATAATTGCAGTATTACAATAAAAGTAATAATATCAAAAAACAAATGTGTAGTGCAACAGTCAATTGTCAGACCAAGATTTATGAGGTATGTGGTGCACATTTGATGCTTGTGCTACTATGTGAAATAGGTTCTGTTATCCTTCATTTTGAATTACAGTGTAAATCCGAAGTTACAATAGCCCGTCGCAACCGTCCGTCCGTCATCCGTTCGTCAATGACATAACCAACAGCCAATGAAATGCTTACAATAATTCTACCCGTCCGTCCGACAAAAGCTTGCAAACTTTAACTTTTGACGACTAGACGGGTGAAAATACAGCCTTCTAAATATTTCGGACTCATTTCTGCTTCGGTTTAGTGAACTGTAGAAGGTTGTGGATATTGTTGTCATCTTTGGTAGATCGTTGTTATCTTTGGTAGGTTTTTGTTGTTGTTTTGAATATGTGTTTTGGTTACTAAACTAAACATTTTTAATCGGTTATTTTATGTAAAGTTAACTATTCCCTGTGACAACGTCGAAGTTTTCAGAAGATTTGCTTATCAATTACATACAAGAACATGAATTCTTGTATGACATTTTCAGTAAACAACATCGTGATAAGTTTCTAATGCCCGTTCTACAGTGAAACGCAAGCGCATACGTATCACGAAAACGCAAACGCAAGACACTCCGCGTGTCTTCTACAATGGGACGTAAACGGACACGGATACGCATCCGGAAACGCAAGAGAGTTGGTCAACTCCGAACTCTTACGTATCCGTGCTTGCGTTTAGCCAATAGCAATCGAGCATTTCATATTTCGCCACCATGTTTGTTTACAAACCTTTCACACTACTTCGCTTTGCCAGGGTTAAGTTATTGCATACACTATTTTCACATCATAACATGCTGTAAGCTGTAAAATGTCTTAAGAGGCTGTTCCAGTGTTTCAGGCGCATGTATGCAACCCGCATTAACTCCATACAAATCAATGTTAATATTACCTTCACTATAGCAGTGTATTACACTTATCAATGTCATCTTCGCGCTTTATGAAAGATGCAGTCATTCTTATTTTCGCTGTGTTCTGCAAAATATAACAAACGGTTACATTAGAAACCTAATACAAAAAAAATTAATTTATAGTCTACCATTCTTTGTACTTAACTTCGATGAACACAGCAAAAATAAGAACGACTGAGTCTTCGATTGAACACGAAGGTAATGTTGATATACGTAATACTTAAAATGCTATATTGAAGGTAATATTAGCCTTGATTTATATGGGTTTAATGAGGGTTGCATACATTCGCCTGAAACACTGAAATGGCCTCTTAATTATCCTCTGGGATCATGATACAACTTAGATTAAAAAAAAGTAGTTACAATATTAAAAAAATTTCTGGTTCGATGTGAAAAAGTCTGGGATTCTTTGTCTGAAACGAAATAAATATTTTTAGAAAAGAACATAAATGTAAGTAATCTCATATCAGAATCATAAGAATGTATTGTTAACTTTACCATTTACACATACATAAAATTTGTTTGCAAGTTTATATATAGTCTTACAATGCTATATCATTCAGGATATGGACAAAAACTTTTTGAACTTTTTCTAAGTATGCACAATACTTTTCATGAAGCAGCACTAACAAAATGTATTGTTTAGAAACTTTACTTTAATTGAAATATAACAAGTGCACAAATTAAATCAACTGCTCAGAGTTTTCATTACTTAATGGATACACATGAATCAAATATAAAAACATTGTAAGTTATGTATAAACCTTATAAATTATGTACGAAAGATATAAAAACAACTAGATGCATTTACATTTGATTAATTAGTCTACTGAATGGAAAAATGTATTTTGTTTTACACGGTTTTCAAAATTTGGGTTATGAAACATACTTAACACTTTTCAACTGTGTGGTCTCTTATGAAACACTAGGACAGTAATATAATCATGCAAGATTTCCAAAACTATTTATAACATGCAAGGCAGCTTGCTTCCCATTTTATGAAAAAACTCTGCCGGTACAATATGACATGCTGAGAAAAGATACAACAATTTTTTTCTAATACTCTGTCGATTGTGTATGCTGGAAGAAGAGCAGTCAAATCCAATAAAGACATTTCAAAGACACACTAAAAAATATTTCCCCAGCCCTATGTATTTTATTCTGTTTCTTATTGGTATGATCTTTTCAATTCTGATGAGTGTGTTTAAAATTTAAAATAATAGTTTTTACAATTTTATACAGTTGAAATACATACTAAAAAAAACTTGTTCCTATCCTACCAAACAATTTACAAACCAAATAAGACATAAATTTCACTAATGTAAAACATAGGTACTGAAAGTACAATAAAGTACCTATACACGAGTGTTCAAACTGTGATCGTGAATGTACTTCAAAATGACAAATTAACTTGCCTGATACTTTATGCCACTGCTTCTGAATATGGTGGTTAATGTCTAGTAACCCTTTCCTACATTACTCTAGGAAGTAATGCCCACTGCCAATCTACTTGGCCACTAGCACTCAAGAAAAAATTTGTCAGCTTCTCTCTACTATGAGCAGCTGCTGCGGTGAAGTTCCTTGTGCCCAACCTTCTGTCACTTGGCAGTTTTTTAATTGCACCATCTAAATTAGCTTCTGATCTCCATTGTCCTGGAATACAATTGTCATTGTCGTCCTCTGTGTCTATCAGTTGAAGTGATGCGTAATGTCTTTCTGTTGGTTGTACTAAACAATTTGCCTCCAGCAACCAATTGTGGAGACATACAGTTGCTTTAACAATAGCATTCACAGTCTAGACACTTGCAATAATAGGTCGCCTGTAAATCCGCCACTGTGATGCTAGAATGCCAAATGAATTTTCAACAACTCGCCTGGCTCGAGACAAGCAGTAGTTGAAGATTATTTCCTCATCGGGCAAAAAATTCCCCCGAATATGGCTTCATCAAATAAGTTTTTAACGGGAATGCGGCATCTCCAACAATAAAATATGGAATATCTCCCAGTTCAGGTAACGGCTGGGGTGGTGGAATGTGAAGCGTATCAGCTTCAAGCTTCTTGCCTAATAACGAGGCTTTAAAAATACCTCCATCACTACACCGCCCAGGTGCCCCAATGTCAACAAACACAAATTTGTAGTTAGCATCGGCTACAGCAAGAAGTACAATGCTGTGTGAACCTTTGTAGTTGTGGTATTGAGAGCCTGCACCTCCAAATGCCTGCAAACAGCACATAATCACAGGACTTAATGCAATGTGCATCAAAGCAGAGTATAACAAAACATAAATTAGAAGTCAAGAGCTGTTTTACGGTGAGCAGTAACAACACA
Organism: Medauroidea extradentata; assembly: GCA_003012365.1. Taxonomy (NCBI): domain Eukaryota; kingdom Metazoa; phylum Arthropoda; class Insecta; order Phasmatodea; family Phasmatidae; genus Medauroidea; species Medauroidea extradentata. The sequence continues at coordinate 32,763 of PNEQ01006453.1, forward strand.
CTTCAAAGTTTAAATTAAAGGTATAGTTATCACTTTTAATACACATTCAGATCTGTAAGGACTTATTTGTGGCATGTGCTCCTTAATTCTCCCCTCTCAAAGAATTTTTTGTTCAGTTTTCAATGTATGATATTACGAATAAGAAGAGTATTTTATGACCAGAGGCCACTTGCTGCATACTAATCACATGTACTTGATAGTAATATTTTGTATATAAGTAAACCATTTTATGAAGAATTTATCTTTCTCTGGACAGTAGAAACTACTTGCAGGAGGATGAGAGTGATAAGTAAAAAGGTATACAGTTGGGATCCACAGGACATAAAGGAAGCCACAGAATATAAGAATCTAGTGGTTGTGATACAGGCTGATGTAAGGTGGACAGAGTGGTAATGAAGGGAAGAAGGGCAGTGAAAATATTCAAGGGGTGTGGAGGAGAATGCAGAGGGGTAGACAGTCAATGCTGGTGAGGACGGTGAGGGAGTGGAATGCACTGCGGGAAGAGTTGGTGACTGTGAAGGGGTTTGAAAGGTTTAGGAAGGGATTAGAGGATTTATGCTGTGGGGATGGGGATGAGTCTGCTCACCACCAGGTGTTAGCCCAATTGTGAGTGTAAACTTATTATTGTTGTTCTTGTGACACCCTATCTCACGAAATCTGTTAAAACAAAATGCTGTGTGGGTGCACCTCTACCATAGACATGTGTCATTAAAAATAATATTACCTGCACAACCACATGTTTCCCATCAATTGCCCCGATACAGTGAGGGAGATTCCATTTAGTCTCAAACTCCTTTGAAAGTTGAAGCCATTTTTCATTTGTCAGTTTAGGAAACACCCTATGCATCAGAACTGACCAAAGTGCATTGCTCGTTTCTGCAATAATTTTACTCACAGTACTGTGAGCAATACGAAAAAGAAATGACAGGCTTTTCATGTCATTTACAGATGCTAGGTATCTGCAACAAACAATTGTGTTAAAAAATGTATTCGTGAATAATTGTATGGGGCCCCTATTATTATAAAACCTATGCTCATCATGAAATTCTACAGCCTTAATTTCACCATACCTTAATGTCAAAGCCAGACGTTCTCCAGAAGATATACTGTCGCTTCTAGAATATTTTTTAATGTAAGGTGAGACAAGTATAAGTAGATCATCAAATTTTTGTGGATTCATTCTAAAAAAGTTAATGAACATTGCAGTATCAGTTTCCCGAAGGCGTGGTATGAGCGTGAACCATGCACCTTTAACAGATCTGTCTTGTAAAATTGGCCGCACCCACCACTTGCATTTACGACGCATTTCTTCTCTTTTCTTTCGTCTGTGTAACAACAATAACAGGAGTATTCTCCTGTTAAACCAAGCCATGGTTTATTTTACTTTCGTGTTGTGCACTATATCGTAGTTCCCGCTCGATTTTTTAAATTTCTGTTTGTTTACTTGTATGAATACAAGATTGCCAACTACATTTACATTCACGGGAGAAATTGCTTTTTAAGTGATGTAATTTTGCTTGCATATGTTGGCAGTATTTGGTAAATATGGAAAGTTGATGTGCTATTGTAAATCGTTAAACTCGGCGACGGAAGAACGGATGACGGACGGACTGATGATGGACGGATGCGACGGGCTATTGTAACTCCGGCTTAAACTGTTTATGGGTCATATGCACATGTTAATTAAAATAAATGTAACTCATTTTCAAACCATTCAGTTCAATAATCCTAACATGTAAGTTAATGCCTAAAAAAACTGTTGAAATCTTTAATTTAATTTACTCATTCAATGATCCACGTTGACGCTCACTGGAACACATACAGTACCTAGTTTCTCTGTTCACACCTTGCGAGTGAAAGTAGGTATGGTAATTTTTTCTTTTTGTGACAGTAACAAGATAACAGGTAAGTGCAATACTGCTGCAAGGGTAAAATTGGAAACTTAAAGTCAATGTTTGGCTAATTTTTTTATTTACAATTTGTTGTAGATTTCAGAGTTTCAACTTTGTACCTACCATACACTTAGTTGAAAAGTTACACAAGAACTTATATTTTTGCAGCTTTGTAGAGAATTAGTGTGTGCGGAGGAAAACTGAGTAGGGTAAACAGTATATTCTTTGGAAGTAGTTGAACTATTGGATTTGATGGGTTGAGCTAGTAACAGTGAACAGTTGGGCGCCATCTGTAACACTGCAATATGTGTTATTTAACCAATACTCTGAAAAGTCAGTATAGGGTCCATATTACAAATTTTTTGTAACGTATAACGTAATCAGAAATGATCTGTACGTTAACATTAATGGGGGTGTGGGTATCTAGCGTATAGATCAACACTAGCATTAGCTTTGCACATGTAATGAGTGTAAATAGAGCGTATGAAATTAGACAAGAGAAATCTGTACTTTATTAGAATGATTAGTGAAATGATTGTTCAAACAATACGAAACATTACCGCTTCCACAACATTTAATTTTATCATGTTTAATTAAAATCTCAAAGTGTAGTTATTAAGAAAATGAAAAGTTAAATTTGAGTATAGTCCACTATCTACATCTAAACTACTGGGAACCTCTTCTAGCCTGGATCTACGTAATCTGATAGTAGACATTACCGTAGATTTTCTTCTTATTGCACAAAACCATGAGTATACGACGGAATGTTGGTTGATCGTCCTTCCCGTCCTGGTGGAGATACCAGCTGAAGTCGTACTAAGAAGACCCTTCCTTCGGTAATGGCGGCTTTGGAATTCCTCGTAATGACCGTACGGCAGTACCACGGCTCTGTAGTTGTAGTTGCTGTAATTCAGTTTAAATACAGCGCGTGCACCTGGTACGTATTTCCACAAATACCAAGGGCAGAATACTTACTTGAAGAATGTAGACAGATTTTACCAGAAGTAGGTAATTCAGTTTAAAATACTGATTTTCTTTTCACCGTACCAAAGCGTCTGAATCTCCATCATTACCCTTTAAAAAGCCAAAAAGTTCTGTCCATAGTCCTCCTTCTTTCGTTGTTCCCAGTATAGCACACCTACACTCACTTTCTAGGTATACAATTTTCTCGATATTCAGTTTTAGCGTTCTCTATTAGTTACTGTCCAAAGCACATACGGATTTTACTTACAAAACTTTGTGGAAGCAGTCACAAATATAAAATATAAATAAAATTTCACATTTACGTCACCGAAGACAAAACATACACTATATGCTAATATTTCACCTAGAATATGGGTTTTCAGATCAAAGCAAACAAATTTACACGTATTAAAAATTAAAAGAAAACAATATTAACATTAATTTTACCAATGCAGTGACTTAGCGAAAATGCTATGTTACAGTAGAAACCACTTCAGAGCAAAATGTTAGGTATAGGTGATTCGGAATAAAGTGAGCACTAAAAAAAGCCCTGATTAATTTCTATTTTCTGCCAGTTTATATCTTTCCGCTTCATGTAAACATCAACATTGCCACGTGCTTTCATTTACATAGTCTTGTACAATGTTGACAATTACGTTAAAGTGCTCCGATAAATTTTTGCTACAATATGTACTCATTAAATGCAAAGGGGCTGAATACATGCTATACTCAGTAGTAATCTTAGTTATAAATACCTGCGAGTTAACGTCTTAAAACACTGGTTTCTCTGCGTCTACTCTAACGGCGCTATTAATTACCGTTACGAATCTCGTAAATCCATGCACAGTATATTCAAACTTTTAAATTAAAACCGTCACTAAAAAAACACACGACACACGCAACTCA
>PNEQ01006454.1:0-27639 GCA_003012365.1 Medauroidea extradentata
ATGAGAGCAAAAATTATGTGTACATTTTATATTTGTACTGATATTAATTTGAGTGGCCTAGTTTTGAAATTCACGTAAGTTATTTTAACTTGTGTGGCATTGTATTTGTGAGTGTAGGCCTACTACCTAATGGGCTATACATGTGGCATTCGTCTTTCAGTGAGTCGTAAATCGTGATACGTTGATTATTTCTAAATAAAATTGCTAATGTGTAGTGAATACGAGTGGCGTTCGTGCAACTATACTGCAATAAATTTAATTAGGTCTAGATTGTTGAAAGTTCAATGTTCACCGAGATAGGGTGTGATGTGTGTAGACAGCAAGTCTCACGAAAGACTTAAAACTAAAATGGTAGCCCTCCCGTTGTATGAAATAAAGAGAATCCCAACAGAATCACTCTTAAATATAAAGCACGTATGTGGAAACAAGTCGGCAAGAAAGATGTGATGTTGAAACACCCCATCCAAGCAAGTAAAATAGAGAGGTAATGTCACTGTTCTAAGCAATTAGCCAAACAGGTTCTTTGCTAAACATGTTCGCTATTTATGTACATTATCATTTGCTTAAGCAAAGTTTTTAAGGTTACAAATAACCTCGTCACAAACCAACTCTATTTTCTCGTCGCGGGGGCAAGGAAAAAATACCCTCAAAATATATTCCGGGGAAAGGATAATTCGTTGCCAATTTTTAATTTCTTCCTTAGTAAAAAAACATTTCAGTTTCGTACTTCTACTGAACTTCGTAACTATTAAAAACTGAAATGTGTACACGAAAACGTAAATAATTAATGTTCATAGAACACTGGATACAGATAAAGATATCCAACTCTATAAATTCTTTGTTTTGGAAATCTGGAACAGGAAAGAGAAGCAGAAGAAAAAAAAGAAGAGATTTGTGCAGTGTGTGACAATATGTGGTCTTTCTAATGTTTATGATTCAAATATTCTTCCATGTAGTAGAAAGCTTGTTCTTCAAGAAAATCCTTTAGCAGTTTTGTAAAGAGTTTTGGATTTGAGGAGAACATTTCTTGAAGGTTTTTGGGAAGTTTATTACACAAAAAGAAGCTACCGGAGTAGGAAGGCCCTTTTAGATTTACATAAGGCATGTGAATGTGTTTTTTTATTCTCGTGTTGTGCTTGTGGAGTAGTTCATTCTAAACGATCTGTGGACGTGTGAATCCGACTTTAGCCCCTATTTAAACGCTCACGTTGAAAAATCGCAAGTAAAGAGCACGCAAATCGCAGAAGTGGTAGAGATCTCGGAGCACCCGAACAAACCTAAAGTGTCATCGCAAATAGTTGTGAATGTAGTGACCAAAATGGCGACCAGGGAAGAAAATTACCAGTGCAGGTTCGTTACCTTTCCGTACGCAACAATGTACTTTCATTCCTATGAGTATATCAGACAGTAATAATGCAATAACATTTATTTAATATTTAAGACAAACTCATTTTTGTCAACAATTGTATATTTCTTACGTGAAGACACGTAAAGTACATAGAAATAGCAAAACATTTTTTGGTCCTCTGGGCCGGACTTTTATCCGTGACGATTTTTGTGCACTGAAGCAGTTCCGGTGTTACACTTAGAGCTACTTTTTAATGTGTTGTTCATGAATTGGCGCCATTATTAAGAATGATTTGAGTAAACTCGTCATCGACTAGTAAGGATTTCGACTGTGTCGCCGACTTATGTTGCTGCTATTTTGGTGGAAGCTTTTATTTACTATTTTGTGAGTGTTTTTGTGGTATTTATGGCCCAAGTTATTGGCTTCCATGTTCAAACTTGTTGGTGAGTATTTCGTCTTTGTCTTTGTTCCTGTTTGGTTGTAATGCTAAGTCATGTGGTTGTTACGCTAGTGGTGAAAAGTTCGTACATTTGCCACGTTTTTTAAGATCGACTACGAATTCTGTCGCCTACAACCATTTTGAAACATATTGTCAGTTATTGCTATGTCATATCACGCATCTATTAGCAATGAGGTTGCATGTTTTTTTTTTTTTGTTGAAGTTCAAAACATAAGAGAACGAGTTGAAACACGTGGCCGATAAGATGCAAGCATTGCTTGATGCATCTGCGGTGTCTGTAAATACAGTTCATGAAATGATTTCACTAAGTGCACAGTTGGATGCACTTGATATTGCAACAAATTCAATGTGCAACGAACTTATCCAAACCCAGCCCTGGCCCGATAATTTAGATGAGAGTATGCTAATGTCAAAGCACTATACATTCTTTGCCCAAGTGTCAGATGTCCGATGCAACATAACCTCTTTCTTGTCTACTCCTGTTGATATTGTTGTGTCCTATTCCTCAAACGTTCGTCTTCCAAAAATCATTCTGCAATTATTCTCAGGTCATTGGCAAGATTGGCCAATGTTTTTCCAACTTTATCAGTCGACAATCCATAGCAGCCCAACCTTGTCTAGCATTAAAAAATTTCAGTATTTATTGGGTTGTCTGTTGGGTGAAGCTCTACAGTTAGTTAAAAATCTGCCTGTTACTGGTGAGAATTATTCAACCGCTTGGGAACTCCTGATTTCACAGTATCAGAATATGAGGAAGTTTGTAACATTGTATATTAATAGAATCATTGGCTTGCCTGTTGTAGACTCTATGGACCAAAGGTCCATTAAAAATTTTGTTGCTTCTTTCAATGAAAATGCTCGCGGACTAGACGGATTACGTTGTAACATCACTGGAGATAATCCAGTGCTGGTCACAGTCGTGTTGCGAAAATTAGATGTGGGTATCAGGACGAAGTTTGAAAGCTCACGCACCGACGTTACTGACACATTCCCCACTGTCTAGGAACTGACCGAATTGTTACAGTCAAGAGTAGCAACAATTGATTGTGCAATGGACGTGGGTGGTCGTATTAATAATACTAGTAAAGTCCTGCACAAAACAACCCACAGTAAACCAAGCCTTGTACCAACAAAGCAAAACAACATGGCTCCACCACAAAAATCAGTCTTTGTCACAAACTCAGAGTCCAGATTTTAAAGGGCATGCTCAGTGTGTCTGGATACCTCTAACCTAGGTTAAAAATGCCCATACTTTATTAGTGCATCGTCTTCAGATCGTCAAGAAATTATTCGTGTAATGGAATTATGTTTTAACTGTCTTGGAGTAGACCATTCACTAGTCAGCTGTGCTTCTTCTCGCACCTGCTTTCACTGTCAGCAGAAACGTCACACTCTTCTCCACAGCGATGGCGAACCTGACAGAATTCCAGTGTCTCAGGACAAGGATGGTGATGACCACACTGAAGAACCCAGCCAGTCGTTTGCTGGTGTGTCTGCTTATGATTGTAAGGCTGTATTGCTGTCTACAGCAATGATAAATGTTAATGGAGCAGATAACTAACCCCATATCATGTGTCTGCTAGACAGTACAGATCAAGCCTCATTTATTTCTGAGGCCTCTGCTCAGGTTCTGTCGCTGCCTCTTCATAAGGCATATGAATGAGTCTCAGGTCTCTCCCAAGATAAATGACATTAAATGGAATTGTTAACTGTAAAATTAAATCATCTCAGGAACCTCAGTGCATTTTCAATCATTCATTGTTTGTGGTTTCTAGAATTACAGGTGACTTGCCACGAGCATCAGTGTCTCAAAGTGTGCGAACTCGGCTAGGTTCTATCCCGTTGGCAGACCCGTATTTTGACAGACCTGCTCACTTTGATATATTGTTAGGTGCTGACATTTATAAACAGGTTTGTCTTAGTGGCAAGTTGGAGTTAGGGCCACATATGCCAGTGGTCCTCGAATCAAGACTTGGATGGGTACTACTGGGAGAGTACCCAGAGTCGAGACCAAATTCAGATTGTGGCATAGTGTCTATGATTGTTGGTTTGGAGGATTCTGTATATGTGACTCTGAAGCGATTTTGGGAATTGGAAGAACCACTGTGTGTTAAAGCACAGTCTCCCGATGCTAAATTTGTGAAAATCATTTTCAAGACAACCGCACATGCGATGACTCAGGAGGTATAAGGTTTGCTTTCCCTTCGATACCAATGCCCAATCTCTGGGAGAATCCTTTGAACTTGCTGAATGTTGGTTATATTTCATAGAAAGAAAACGTGCATTAGATCCTGAAATGAAGATCATGTATGTAGATTTCATGAAGGACTATGCTGAATCAGGACACATGGAACCATATATTTCGCCTCAAAAGCCTAGTGCCAGGAAGTAACCTGAGTGTTATGTACCTCATCGCACAGTTCTTAAACTGTCGAGTTCTTCCACAAAATTGAGAGTAGTGTTTGATGTAAGTGCCAAGACCACTACTCGTGTGTCTCTGAACGATATTCTTTTGTCAGGGCCCAAACTTTATAATGATATTTCTGATGTAATCTTGAGATTTCGGCTTAATAGTGTAACATTTTCATGTGACATCAAACAGATGTATCGTCAAAAGCTGGTCCATGAAGCAGAACGACGATGCCAGCTTGTTCTGTTCCACTCACTAAATATCAGTTAAATACTGTTACATACGGCCTTTCACCTTCTCCATTCGCCATTCGTACTATTCACCAGCTGGCTTTAGATGAAGGTGCCAACTATGCACTAACTGCAAATGGACTTCGTAACCATAGCTTTGTTGATGACATTGTTACTGAAGCAGCATCACTTCAGGAAGCACATACATTAAAGAATCAACTGAAAGACCTTTTACATCGAGGAGGGTTTGATCTTCGAAAGTGGTCAAGCAATCAACCTGAACTCCTGGATGAAATTCCAGCAACTCATCATGAAGTTCCCTCAGTATTGGACTTCTCTGGCCCTGCTGTAAACATTTTAGGTCTGTACTGAAATCCAGAAGAAGACTCCTTTTCTTACCACATCAATGTCACTGCTGGTCTTTCAACTAAATGTTTTGTCCTCGCCCAGGCAGCTCGTATATTTGATCCAATGGCCTGGCTGTCACCAGTAGTGGTGTGGGTCAAAATTCTCATGCAGTGGTTGTGGACCCAAGGGCTGGGCTGGGATGATCCCTTACCTCTACCTGCTGAAGAAAGGTGGAATGAGTTTGTGCATGAACTAGCATAGCTAGAATCCCTTTCATTACCACGTTTTGTGTGTCCAGATTGGGTAAGTGTGGAGTTGCATGGGTTCTCTGATGCTTCGGAGAAGGCATATTCAGCTACGGTCTACCTGAGGAGTGTTAACACTAAAGAAAAGGTATCTGTTTACCTTCTATTAGCAAAATCACAGGTAGCTCCTCTCAAACAAGTGTCTCTGCCTCGTTTGGAATTGTGTGGGGCCCATTTATTGGCCAGACTTATGTCATATTGCCATAGTTTCCTAAACCCCCCCCGCCTCAGTTGAATATAACATCTACCCATGCTTGGACAGACTCAATGGTCACTTTGACATGGATGAGAACTCAAACTTATTTAATGAAAACTTTTATCGCCAATCGTGTAGCACAAATTCAAGAGCGGATTCTGCCCCAGTTGTGGAAACATGTAAGCTCCGCCCACAATCCTGCTGATTGTGAAACATGTGGTCTATTTCCTAGTGAACTGCTGTCCCATAACCTGTGATGGTATGGTCCCGAGTGGCTAATTGATCCTCTAGAGCAGCGGCCAGTGTCTGCAGGTAGCCAACCACCTGAAGACATCTTAAGAATAAAAACCCAATCATTTTGCACTTCTAAACACACACCAAACTTGTGAGGACCTTCGAGTTTTCCAACGCATTTCTTCATGGCCAAAGCTGATTCGTGTCATGGCCCATGTTGGACGATTTATTCAGTGTTATAGGAAGTCATATCGTATTACTGGTGCCCTTTCCCCTTCGGAACTAGTCAAGGCTGTTCTGTTGGTGAGCAAGTGCATTCAGCTTACATGCTTGCAAGATGAACTGCAGCGCGTCCAAGAGGGGAAACCATGTTCCACTGGAGTGCAACATCTGGCACCATTTCTGGACTCGAATGGGGTGCTCAGGGCGGGTGGCCGGTTGTCACATGTCAACATTGACATCTCATCAAATCATCCGATAATTCTTCCGAAAAACCATGTCGTTGTTGAGTCTCTGGTAGATTACTACCACATAAAACCTTTGCATGCAGCACCTCAGCTTTTGCAATCACTCTTATCCCAACAATTCTGGATTCTTTCTATTCGATCCTTGATTCGCTCTAGGCCAATGTATGTCGGCGCCGTTGCGCATGCTGGAGAGCGGGCCCTAGGTGCACGGCCCTGTCGTGTGGCGGCATTTGGGCTCCCGCAGTACAAAGACAAGATTATGTGTCGGGGGTGGCACTTGTTGACTCTCGGGTGGACGGCTGGTGTGTTACTGTGCAAGGTACCGCACATACCTGATGCTGCGGTGATGTACGGCACGAAAACTGCTGACCCTTGCTCACGTAAACCAAACCAGAGGAGCAAGCAGTAGATGCTGCACACCACATACAGTCAACAGCAAGGAATTGTCGGCAACCTAATTGCTGAATATTTTTTTCGTTTACTGTACAAAATCATAATTTAGTTGTTTGAATAATGACAAACATAGCAAATAACATTATTTTAAGAATAGTTTGCTTAAGTGAACAAATATGGGAATGCAAAAATATTGTTCGAGTTCCAAAAATAAAAGAACGAAGTTCTGAACTTCGTTCACATGTCAAGAATAGAACTCGTATCTTATTCGTTCGCGAAATAAATAAACGAATTCAAAGAAATGTGTCCACTTGAACTTGTTCCTTCCGAATCTTGCTAGAAGCTCAATGTTCGCCGCTCTATGTGGCACTTGGGTATCGCGCAGGTCAGCCCGTTGATGGCCAGCCTCTCAAGGACAAGCGACAGATGGATCAATCAGATGTTCTTCCCACGTGTTGGACCATATCAAAGCATCGTCACGGTAAAGTAGCGTGAACTCTTGCGAGTCCGCTTAGCACCTGCACCACCATTGTTTGGAACGTGTTGGGCGATCCCTTCAGGCCGAATGGCATGGCGCAGAATTGGTACTGACAGCCGTCAGGGGCCGTGAATGTGGTTTTCTCCTGGTCGTCTTACCCCCCAGCACTTGCCAGTATCCAATTAGCAAGTCTAGGGAAAAAAACACTTTGCCTCGGCCAATGGCAGTCAGGGCGTAATTTACACTGATGTACAGCGGTGACATATCTTCCGTCGCCTGGTTCACGCATCTCAGGTCAACACAGAAACGTAATGTGCTGTCTTTCTTGGGCGCAAGGGTTATCTGAGAGTTATAACTGCTATTCACTGGCTCGATCACTCCACCCAAAAATATCTCCTTAATTTGTTCTTTAATGACTTTCGCCTGGTGGAGCAGGTAACCCCTAGGGGTTGTGTAGGTGGGTTTTTGCATTGTCAGAGCGATCCTTTGCTCCATCACAACTGTGCACTTTAGTATGTCGTTAGCGACGAACACCTCATGCCTCTCGTCTAAGACTCTCTGGAAAGCGGCTTTGTAAGCTAGGGGCATGCAGTTGGAAATGTCGTCTAACTTAACTGTGGGCGCACTGTCGTTTTAGTATGCATCTGTACTTACGCTGTTCTGCACTATATCATGCCGAAGTGTACGCACCTCGCCATGGGCTCTACCACTGTGTTTCGTTCCGCCAGCCAGGGTAAGCCAAATATGGCATCTTCCAAGAGCTCGGCGGTGACCAATGCTGTTGTTATGGTCTCTATGTCCCGGATATGTACGACAATGGTAGCCTGGCCTATCACTTGACAGTTTGTGCCTTCGGCCACGAGTCGAATATGTTGTTTTGACTGCTGTGATTTCTCTGGGGTGTACAAATTTTGGTCGGATGAAACTATGTGAAGCTGCTGTGTCTACAGGAGCATAACAACGGAGGTTGTTAACACTGACTATGATCTTAATGAATGGATGATGCTTGCTATGGATTTCAGGGTTGCCACTGACCTGGAAAGTCAGGAAAAGTCAAGGAAATGAAATTTGGTCATGGACAGTCAGGGAAATACATTTATGGTTAGGGAAAGTCAGGAAAGTTTCGGTATAGTCAAATGTTTGAATTTATTTACGAAGTCAGTTACAAAATTCCCACCTTTTTGTTTAAAAAATGGTCCTACTACTGTAAAAAGTAAATCATGTTACAAGTGTCGCTTGGAAAAATTACTTTGGTTACTGCTCTGTTTTTTGGAAATACATCGCTAACTCCACCAATACTGTATCTGCAATTTTTTATTTCACTGACTTTACCTAAGAACACATCAGTGGTTGAAAAAATTTGTGTATTGATTTTGAGACCTCCAGCTTGTGGGGCAGTGGATCTCAAGAGTGCCTCCCTCTGATATGTAATACATGACAAAGCACTTTTAAATCCCAACCCAAATTATTTCTGGACAGTCCAAATATGTAACATTGAGATATGATGTTAAATAATATAACTGGCATTACGTATTAACTAACATTTACTGAACACAATTATTAAAATTGTTTTGGGATACAAGTTCTTACATTTATGTAGCATCCGACCTAATCAATGTTCAGTGACGAGTGACTATCAAGTGTCTAACAGACGGCTACCCTTGGGTTTGTAAAGTTACTTCGCCAGACAAATAGTTCCAATTTAAACTGAGAGTAATTTCGCCCACGTTCAGTAGGGCAAAAACACTGGTCGACACCGTACCTTTATCCCATAGAGGCGTCTTTCAAGTAGAATTCGTATCCAATGCCATATCTGGCATCGCTTAGGGGCGCCCCTGCAGTAGAATTGGACATGCAGAACGACGAGAAGCGGTTACCATTTTGTTCGTCTCTCGTGCAGAGAACGAAGTTCTGCTTACGAGAAGATAAGCTGCCACTGACGTAATCTTCACTACAACAGCTGAAAATATTTCAATTAATATTGTAGGAAATCCATAAATACTCAGGCCCCACACCATATGTCCTCAGGTGGGCAGGGACGAGATACACTTTGCCTCGAAGTAACCTCTGACCAGTCAAGTCGACGACTCTCAGCGTAATACTTTTTGCGCACACGTCGTCAGCAACCTAGCCACGAGTTGTGGCGCACCCAAGCGTCACCCGTCCAAACTCAACCACCCCTACACACAATTATTAAATAAAGGTTACTATGCTAGTTACAAACATTTAAATTTACATTTACACTTACACTTACGTTTACATTTACGCCAGCGTATAAAAACAATTAAATAGAATTATAAAAGTTATTAGCGTTTAGCAATCAGTAGTACTATCCTACTATAAACACAACTAGAAGCTGAAACGTCATACATTGTCTCATGATGATGCACACGTCACAGTTTATTTTGTAGACAAGCAGGGACTAGATTTTTGTGAGTTTCAAAATTTTGACATAATGGTATGTAATGAATTACGTCAACAGGCGTACAAAAAATGCTCAAATTTGCTTAACATATTAAATTAATCTTATTGAAAATATAGAGTGATCAAAGAGTTGCGTACTTACATCAAATTAAAATCCAATGTTTAATAGCAGAATCCTGATAACGCCTACGAAACTCATACAAGAGGCAAAATAATGCCCAAGAAGCAACAAAGATAGACTGCAGAGGTCGTTTAGCCATTTACGATATACATCACGTCTGCTCATTATTTACATACTATTATAATATTATCTAGTATTGTATGCTACTCATAACCCATCAATGAACACGACTCTTCGATGAATTTCCACCAAATCTCGACCGGCCTCGGCATCCCTTAAGGCCTTTACCAACCTTTTCTGTTGGTGGAAGTAGGTGGAAGCTTTTTATCAACCAAAACCCAAGTGATCTACCAGAATCTACAAAAACAGGTTATGTGTTGGTGCATTTCCGATTAGGTGGAGTTAAAGATTTAGAAACAGAACACGAGCTGCAATAAAATAATCAGATAAGCTTGATTATTGATTACTCACATAAATCTACTATTTTTTTAGAGCTGTGCGGATCCCCAAGTTTTAACGATAAGCCAATCCACTGATCTGTCGATATTAATTTTTTGTATCGCCCGATCCCGGGAAGTTATTACATCTTGGTCAGGGAAAGTCAGGGAATTTAAAATGAAGGATATCAGTGGCAACCCTGGATTTCCTCAAGCAGGGCGTATTGTGGTCTCCGGATAATTGCATTAACTCGGGTAAAGCAGTGACATCTGGCCCCGTTACCCCACTCTCCTGTTTCCCGGCTGGGACAGTACAGTGTTGCAACCTCACCTGGCCTCATCAAGTGCGTTGGGACAGTCCTTTTGCAAGTGCATCTGGCAGCATGGAAACCGAGGTGACTGACAGTAGTCCAGTAGGTGTGACAGTCTATATTAGGAACACAAACCTTGTTAGTGTCACTCTCATACCTGAGGTTCCTTCGGCGCTGTTGCTCAGCGCTGGCTGTCTGGGGCCCTGGTGCTGGTGGTTGGGCAGTTGTCATGGGTTTGCACGCTGCGCTGTCACCACGTGCAGGGGGTAACAGGTGCAGCGTGTCCCTGTTGAACAGCGCTGCAGCCCTGATGAACTTCTCGGGCTCGTGTGACAACAGCATGACGAGCGTCGCACGGAACTCTGTGTGCGCCGACTCGGTGATTGCAGTGAGCACTTGTCGTGCTCTGAGATGTGGTTGGTACTTATGCAGCACATGGTACTTACGTAACACAAACATGGCTAGTGGTGTGTCCCCTTGTGGCTCAAGCGCCAGGTGGCTCTGTGCCTGCAGAAATTTAAATGCCTCTCCATAGCGCGACACAAACAACCTGTGAAATTCGGCACAGGGCACCCTGTACCTGGTCATGCCAGCTCACCACTTATCTACAGTTGTTCCCCTACGCGATGCGTCCACTCTTCCTCTCTCGCACCATAGTCTGTTCGTGCAGTCTTCGAAGACGGCTTCAGGGTACTCACTCATGAGTCAAGCGAAGGATGGTACCCCTCGTGCTTCCTACTGTTGTTTCGCACATGTCGCACTTGAAGGATCCCATGTGCGCACAAACACCTCGGCGGCTGGTAAGCATCCCTCGTGGTACTGTGCGGCGCATATTACGCACGGCATGGTGCACTTTCCCAGGTGAAGACACACTAAGCCATCACACATCTTAAGCTAGTTGTGGGCACTGTTATCTGATTTAGGTGGTAAGCACGGGGTGCACAGGTATGTGGCTGCACCTGGAGCAGCCCATTTCTCCGTCTCTCGCTCCAATCCGCATCGCAGACAAGTGCGTGCTAGAACCCCATCGGACGCTGTTTACGGCGGGAAGTCGCGATTGTCACAGAAGGAGTTTCTACTATGGATGGCAGGGCAGTAGCAGTGATTTTGTGCAGCATCTATGGCTTAACTTTTGATCTGGTAGCGGCTCATTGCATTCACTGCACGCATGACCAATGGCACTGTACCTGCAATTGGAGGCCATAGCACTGAAGTGCGTACGCACTCAGTGGGGATGATCAGCTGTTCCTGTGAGGTTACTGGCCTCAGTGTGGCAGACTCACTTCGCACAGTGCAGGAGGGGAGGTAGCCTTGGCGATCGATATCCTCAGGCAGGGAAGTGCTGTCCTTAGCGCTCGTGTAGCCACGCCATAAATGGGCAGAGGGTGTAAGTGGTGAGAGCTGGAATGTTGCACCAAGATGGCCGACTTTGCAGACACTCTGTCCTTCCCACACACAATGGTAACCATATGATTTTGCGACGCATGGAATTCTGACAGTAATGCGCTTTGCAAGCTTATCGTGATGTGCGAATATAGCCTTTATTAACACCACAAAGTTTGGCGACAAATTGACGCGAGCGGGAGTCGCGGTGAGGGAAAAATAGACTGACAATTCTCCACTGAGGAGTGTATTAGAATTTATCCTGCACTGCAATGGCGTGCGAGGACAGGTTTCCCGATACCGTCAGCTCGTCTGGTGTAATGGACGAGCACCTCGGTGTGCTAGGTTTTGCGGCTGATGGCCACAGCGTTTAAAATTCCCCCTTGCTCGTCATCGTGTTTCGCAGGGGACTCTTTAGGTATTCCCCACGCCTCGATGCACACAACAAAAGCGCTCACCAGTTATATAGGGCACCTGGATGCCCACGCTGTGAATACACAATACACTTAATAAGATCTGCTGGTTTTGAGGTCCCTGGAATCTTATGGCCGAGAAATGGCAGGCTTCTAAAGACCACATTACTTCGAGTGTGAAGCTTTATTGGAACGTCGCTGTAATCCAAGCAGTATACACTCAAATGGCGGTGACAAAAGTGGGTCTGGACCTAGCCCATCCAGTGTACGAAGCATCATGGGAAAAGCTATCCACGTGGGCTAGAGAGATAAATTGAATACTGAAGCCCCTGGGCTAAATGAGTTACAGGGGTGAAGGTGGATCCTCCAGCACTGAAGTTAATTAAGAGAATACGTTCCAGACAAGAAATACGCTATTGATACACTAAAAGATTGAACAAACGTGATATGGTGTCGGAGCGACACGAAGCCGACCTCCTTCGAACGCCGCTTATCACCAACTGCCAAACACTTGGCGTGCTTCGTGCATTAACAGCAGGTGCGCCAAACATTCGTCATTTCGTCAAAACACAAAATGCACTTTTAAAACACATAATAATGAGTCGGTAAATTTTGAATTATTATACTTGCTGTTAAGAGCCTCAAACGTTTTCGGGGAAGGTTTATATTTTATTATTAAAATTTTTAAAGTCTGTAAGTAATTTTGTATTATAGCGTATTATTTTGTGACTAAGCAAATTTCAGCTCTAGTTTAATTTTGAAAGCATTACATAACACTGACATCCCTTAAGAACAGAAAAACAACTAAATTTATTTTAAAAATAATTTGAAATACACCATGTGGTCAAAATCACCATGTGGGTGTAAACGAAGTGTGTGGGTGTTTCTATGAATTTAACGGTTAAGCCCGACATAATATTATAACAGAATTTAAAAATGAATTTTAGATTTACATCGTACCTCCTCAGGCCCGAGACCAAAGCCTGAACCGTGGACATGTGTCAAGAGATGGTGCTAGGGGGAGGGGGAAGGGCGATAGCAGCGATAGTAAGCCTGGAAATAACTATACAGTTTTAATGTAAATTATAATAACAATCTAAATACACATAAATGAGACTAGAATTAATCATAATAATTATGTATGGTAAATGTATTTTTGAGTGTGGCCATGAGCGATGCTAGCGCTTTCGGCATTTATCACATGCGGCCAGAGCGTGCACCTCTCACCCCAGTTGTTCTCTAGCGTGCAGTGCGGCCGGTTGTGTTTTTGCGAGGGAGCCTACATCTTTGTCTTCAACTGATCGTCGTTCATTCTGTTTGTTAGTAATTTTATCTGGAACCTTTTACATAGTTACCTACCTCGCACACACTGTTAACGTGGTCAGCATTGTGTTTTGTTTTGATTTGTTCATAAATATAACACTTAGCCTCCAGCGGAGGTATTTAGTTAGCGTGACCACGTGGTTTAGTGGTTACTTCAATTTTTGAGATTTCCAGATAAATTACGTAATTTTCTGTAGTAAAGTTAAGTAGAGGAGAATACGGGGGAAAGAGTTACGGCCAAGTTGTAAGTGTGTGTAAAGTCTAGTGTAACCTAAACACGTGATCGAGTAAAAGAGTGAAACTAAGAGGTATCTCGTTATTTCAAGTAGCTAGCTTTGTCCCATTGCAGCGTGTGAGGCGTGCTCCTGTGTAAGTATCAGCGACACCATCCTGAGGGGTGCTTAACGGCCCCTATATGCCCTGAGATATCTCATATTTCCCCAACTCAGCCGAGGCAATAGTTGAGTAGCGCCCATTTACATTAATACCTACTTAGTTTATCGCCCTCAGGAACGTAACAGTGTCAAGGTTACCCCTGGCCTCGGAATTGAACCACCATGCATAGGTATAACACACATTCCCTATTTCACTCTAGTTTTGTTGGAGCACGTGACACACTCTAAAAATTTTATTATGGCTGACTTAGGAAATGGGGCACTTTCCAACCAACGAATGGTGCACATGTTTAATCGGCGCACATAGTGCCACTACCCGGCATCACTGGGTGACGCCTGGATGCCGTCGCCTCTTGGGTCCATGTGGCCGGGTGTGTTACGATATGTGGAGGCAGTGCTGCCACCTTGGCCATTCCAAATGGGTTGTGCGGTGTGCACGATGGGCTTCGATAGAGGAGATGCGGAATGGTCTGCGTCAAAATATAAATACAGGAATAACATAATATTTTGTGAGCAGTATTTGAATGAGTTACTACCCAGATAGCATGTAAGCTTGCAGCATGCCTGAAATTAACTTGATTTAGGTTTGCCATTTCAAGCCCTCTGTGGTAAGTTTGAGTCTAGCCTATTTTTTACAGTTGTATCCTGCTTTGTACGAGGCTAGATTTTTACAAGCTTGTAGCAACCTTGAATCAAGCTTTCTTTGCAAGCTTGCAGATTTGTCATGGCAAGCTTGGTTCAAGCTTGAATAAAGCTTATTTTGCCATCAGGGTAGTAAGGCGAGGAAGGTACGGTAATACACAAATTTGATATTTTTATTGTTTTTGTTGCCATACAACACTCATTTACGAGGAATGCCTTAGGAAATAATTTGCTCTAAATCATTTCCAAGGTAGTTGGGCAAAACTGGTTTTAGAATAAGAAAACACCTCACATATTTAACTATGACTGAAGGAGAAAAAAATAAAGTAACACAGTAAATACGGAAAATGTACGACATTTGCCATTTCGAATCATTGTAACATCAAATATGTGAGATCAATAAGAAACACAAAATTATAGTGGCCCACAAGAAACAAAATAATGAACATCTGACTACATGGACGCACAAGGCCATCATAAACCACATTTCTTCATTCTTATACTAGTTCACATTATTAGGGTTACAGTTATTGCATACCTGTGTGCATTCTAAACCGACCTTTATCACCACATTCAAAGGCCTTCAGATTTTTTTTGTAAATGTATGATCCAAGAAGGACTTTTTACGATATTAAAAAAAAAAAAGTACAACCCTGGCATTACTCAAGGTTGGCAATGCTTTGCACGTATCATCATTCCAAAGGTTCAGAAGTTCTTTCACCAGAAGTGTTTTTTTTTCGTAGGGTGTTCGGGCATCATAATAAGCACTACTCTTAGGGTGGGATTCATAGTCGTAACTTAAGCAACTTCTTGGTCAAGTCGTTCTCGTATGACGTCACAAAGCCTATTCAATGTCATAAACCTTTCTTAAGACCTATCTTAAGCACATGGCCTCGACGAAGACAATCTTATTTTCTAGTGGCTGGAGAGCAGATATTTCTGTTGCATAGTCCCTGCTTGAGAAGGTCGTGTTGCACAGACGTCGAGGTTCTTCTTAAGTCTGCAAACAAGACTGTCTTAGCCAAGTTCACTCGCGAGACGACTTAAGACGTCAAACAAAGTAAATATAGGTAGTTTTTGCTAATGGCGGAGTGCTATTCCGTGGCTATTTGAATAGATGATTCAACTTCAGTTGAGTAAAGTTATGAAAACATGTTGCAACAAAAGATATTGCAATTTTATGTTGATGAATTTAAGTGGGATTGATAGTCGTAACTTAAGCAACGTCTTGTTCAAGTCGCTCTCGTATGATGTATTCGTAGTCAGTACAAACAAGCTACCAATTTGTTTATTTTTAAATACTTTGAAATATTCTACCGATAACCAAACTGGCAATGAAACACGAGGTTAGAAAGATATTCGTCTTTGCATTCAGCAATAATAGTTCATTAAGTCGCTAACCTAAAGTACCGTAATATCAAAATAGTTACCGGCATACCATTTCAAACATAAAGCTAAAAATGATTTCAGAATTTACTACTGCAAAAATGTACAGTATAACTGATATTCATTTCGATGCTGCAACCACTACTAAAAATATATGTTTAAATCGGTTACTCTTTGCTTATTATCTATACTTTTATCTCCAGAGGCGTGTAATACCGCGAACACGTTCCAGACATCTTAAAAATTAATAAATATAGAAAGCGACGAACGTGTAATGGAACTGCCAGTGAAACAAAGCAGAAAGCACGAAAGTTATTTCCAACTCGCATGTAGTCGTGTATGTTCGTGTGTCTTCGACCACTTAAGCAATTACTTCGTCAAGCCTGAAGTAGCACATATCCAAGCTCGTCGACTTCATGAAGCTATCCTCTGGACACCGACTATGCAACTGGAGTTGGGAAATCGCTTTCTTAAGAAACAAGACCGTCTTGACGAAGTTCTTGCTTAAGTTGGGACTATGAATCCCGCCATTTTCTCAGAAAGAGCATTAACTTTCTGCTCTTGCTATGGAGGAAGAGCAATGAGATTTACAGCAGACGAAAAGTGTACCAAGTATGATGTTAGTTTTCTGTCGGGCATGGCCTAATCAACTGTTTGGCTGTGTAGGCTACTGAGGATTGTTTTTTGCCAGTTTATAAAACCAAAATTAACAATTATTATACAAACATTACTAATAAATATGCTTTTGCCAGTTTATAAGAACAAAATTTACCGTTATTATGCATACCTTATTAATTATACTTCTGTAAATCAAATTTCTACAATCAAGAAATATATTTGCATTTAAATATTTTCAATACATTTTAACGTATTTCCAATATGAATGCTTTTAATTCAAATTAAACAAATATACACAATGATTTTCCAAACTCTTGGTTACACGTTGAACCTTCTACAAAGGAAATATTTTTGTCCTTGACCCCTTACCAATCTGTTAATGAGTAATATTTTTAGTATTGCATTTGTGTACCATACTTATTTTTTAAACATACAATTTACAAATTGATAATGAGACGTTTTCATTTGAGTTTAGAGTAAGCCCTACTGTACATGACTGTAATTAATAAAAAAAATAACAACTCTTTTTTTTTTTTTTTCATGCAACGTTTTGATACACATTAACATACAGTAGTAAAGAAAATCGCAAATGACAGAAAAATAAATTATATGGCCAAAAGATTCAAAGAAACTAAAATAAAGCAATCCCAAATTTTCAGGTTTCTTCAGACTTAGTTTTGTAAATGACGATTACAGCATTCAATTGGTTGCAGAAAAAAGCAGTGCAGTTTCTGCTTTTTTGCTATTTTCTACTACTTGAAAAAACTCAACTTGCTCTCGAGAGTGCAGAAGCTCAGGACCACGGTCGTAGAATAACAGGTCTGGACACTCGCCTGGAAACTTGAACCCCTTGTTGTTTGACTGCAGTTCACCAAGTTATCGATAATGCTATACATTTTTGGTGCTGTAATCCGGGCGGTTGAGCTCATACTCCGCCCACTTCCCTCCCACTAAGATAAACAATTTATCAAACGTATTTTTTTTATCAATTTATGAAAAACTTCCTTCGGTCACCAATTTAAGATAAGGCTCCAGCAATCTCTATTTACTTTATAAATTTAACAATGGAAAAAAGTGGGCGGAGTTTGAGTCTGATAGCACAGATTACAGCGCCAAAAAGTACGACATTCTCGGTAACTTGACGAACTACAAGCAAACAAGGGGGATCAAGCAAAATACATTGGTAGATAGGCGCATAGACAAATAAATACTTGGATAGGCGAGTGTCCAGACCTGTACTTCTACGACCGTGCTCAGGGTACATAAACAAACCTTAAATGCCAGGAAAATAAATTCACTGTCTGGAAAGCCTTATACAAAGTAACTTGCTCATAATTAGCAACTCGCTAAAATCAACAAAGTCTTGATATGTTTTATCGTTCACATTTGCATGAAATTACAGCACGACTCATATTACGGTAGAATTACGATTGTTAATATTTTAATCGATATATCTCATGTTGATGTATTGCGACTTTTATAATCAAAAAGAATAATCGAACCTTCGATAGCAAGTAGTCTTATCTATAACAATAAGCAAATGGAAAGAAAGAGCGCCTCAATTTGATTTATAAAGTAATGAGGTGGAAGGGGAGCCAGTTGTCACAATTAACCGCAAGTGACGTGGCTAGGCGGTGTCGTGCGTGTCCTCGCTCCTCTGAGAACAATGTCGACAGGAAAGGTTGTTAAGTTTTCATCTCTTGGTAAGTATTTTGACTGTAAACGTTATCCGCAACTTGCTATCGGTTATTAAGATTATAAAGTCACTGCAGTTTTTATTCTTGTATTTTAAATTTGTTTATAAATAAAACTTTAATAAGCAATTCAAATAATTTATCCTTTGTTGAGGGTATTTCCCGAGCAGCAATAGTGAAGAATTCCGTATGTTGTATAAAATAAATTTTATTGGCGTGAAGGTTCGCTTCACAGTTTTGTTTGCGTTAGTGCGTTTGGTGAAACATTTCAATAGTTAAAAGAACAAAATTGTTATCATTGAGTGGAAGTTACTGTTGCGAAAGTAGTATTTTAGTAGCAACCACAAGTGTCAGTGCAGGATTATATGAAGTTGAAAGTTATGAGAATTATTGAAAGTACTGTTATAAAAAGTGGTAACTCATAAATCCTAATTGTTGCTAAATACAGGTCCCCTAAGGTATTGGTTAATTTTCTTAAACTTTGAATTTGTGGTTGACGTTTTGAGTGTGATCATCTACATTTTTTCCTTGCATCTGCATATAAACCGGTATCATTCTGAGAACTCAATTGGTGAGTTTGTTTAGTGTGATGAGAAAAGGTGAGGAGGGGGGGGGTCATTCAGGTGATAGTGCTGAACTAGATGTATTGTCATGTCAAACAGTAACAAAAAACCATTGTTATATGTGGAGATTTCAATGTTATTCCTATTGACTAATAATAATTATAACACGTAAAATAGCTCTGTACTAGTTCCAAGACTTTGTTCATTACAGTAATTTAATAAATATAGTTAAAATATTTTTAGCAGTAATACAGTATACACCAACAAATGTGTCTCTGAAATAAGTACCCTTTTGATCAAAATTGTGCAAGTACTTTCTGTGACCATCTAAAAAGTGTTCACTGGTCAGTCAGTTGATATTTGTTTATATGTTTAAAACATCCAGCCACATTGTTTAACATGAATTGAATAAATTTAACAATAAGAAAAACATAGAAATTAAATAACAAGACAACTCCCCAATTACAGAAGCAAATGTATTTAATACATAAGGAGTATTTTTTTTTTAATTCCCGAGTGGCAATATACTCTAGCACTGGCTGCATCGTTGTGGTAGAAGTAATTTTCTTCACTGCATTACTAAACCCCCTTCAATAGCTTTCCCAGCATTTCCAGAGCCTACGTACTTTCTTTTAGGAAACAATCTATCTGTAAAGGGAACTTTCAGTCATCCATGACGTTGAAGGAATTGGGGCGAGATTCGCTGAAAGAAAGGAGATAATAAACCTGGGATGGCAGAGCATCTGATGCTGAAAATCACTTTTACCAGTAATAACATTTAAATAAGTTTTATCCCCAAAATCTGAAAATTTACACATAATGAATTTTCCTTCTGATTGTGTACTTAATTCGTTTTGTTTCTTATCAGGAGACAATAATAATATTAAAAAAAAAATGATTTTTTAATGTGAAATATGATTTACCAAACTACACATAAGGTCAAGTAGGCTTTATGTCTCGTCGACGCGAGGTCAATAGAGATGGTAACACACAACATGGTACAATGACAGGAACGGGAAAGGAGTTGGCCATGGCCTTGTTAAGACCATCCCAGCATTTGCCTTAAGAAATTTCAGGAAACCATGTAAAATATAAATCGGAATGGTTGGAGCTGGGGATCGAACCCGGGTCCTCTGAAATGTGAAACCAACATGTCACCTGGCTCGGTCACCAAACTACAGTAAGCAGAACCAACATAGTGTAACAAATTGTGGTACACATCAGGGAGGTTTTTGTGAATGAAGACACCATTAAGACTGGAACATCACTGAAGGATCTGTGTCAAAACTGCACACTGTTACTAGTGTTCTGTAACTGCTCAATGTTGAGCCATTGTACTTTCCTCATCATCAAAGTTGGACAGTATTTTTTTTTACCAGCAATATGTTTTCAACAAAGACAGCACAGCTTCATGCATTTCTATAATACTATTGCTAATTATATTTACGTAGCAAAGCTCAGGGAAAAAATAATTATTCATTTCAATGGTTACTACTTAATAATTTATGAACGTAGTTAAGTTGCAACAATAGTTTGTCTACAAACACTGTGAAGGCTCATATTATTGTTCTGTGCAGACTTCTCCCCCCTCCTGCCACTGTCCGTGCGACAGTTCAGTTTAAGTTAATTGAAGGGTGGTATTGTCAGGTGACGGAAACACAGTAACAATTAATATGTGCTACTACAACTCTGCACGTCGAGTGTTGGAGCATGCACAGCAGAAGTGGTTTCACCATGTCAGTACCTCTGTGCAAGTATAACATTTAGCTAACACTTAAGATTCATAGTATTTGTGATTGGTTGAGCACGTAACTTTAGTTTACCTGTCTTGTTTTGAACTTACAGCAGAAAATGAATAAGAGGGTGCATATTGATCCCCTTAACATCACTTTTAGCTTATTTAAAGAACATAATAATATTTCTGCATTTGTCATGGTGAAAATTATTAAGCTGTAGACAGAATTTGTGTATAAGGGGGGAGGGGAGTTGACCTGACCTGAGAATATTGCAAATGAACACCGACCAACTCTTTTAAGAGGGAACAGGGTTGTTTAAGGTGCATGATAGTGCTGTTTTTAGCAGTTTTTGTAATAAATCACTATTTTACTGGTCCTATATTTATTTATAAATCTCAATTTTTTTTGTGTCTAAGAGGAAAAGTTTTTGAACCTCTAGAAATCCACCTTGGCTGTGTCCTTGACAGTACACGTAGGAAACATGTTTCGTCGTCTTACCAAAGTTTATTATTATCTACTACTTTATGAATATTCAATACATTGGCTAAATGAAATGAACTGCATAGCTGCCTTTTCACAATAATGAACATCTTGTTTGCTGTTCTGTTGTTTTCATTCTTGTGCACACATTCAATATGTTTTTTAAACACAAATACATGTTACCTTTAACTTTTTCCTCCAATTTTGATATTTTTTATGCTACACTGCAGTACAGTAGAACTCCAGTTATCTGAACACTGACTATCCAAATCCTGGTTATGTGAATCACTTTCAGAAAAAAATTAAGAGATGGAAACATACCTACACATGTACTGTTATTTGCAAAACAATGCAACTTCTCACCGTCAAACGGATGTGCGGCTTGGCTGCCCGAAAACAAATTAAGACAGTCAAATAGCTTACTTTGACCGAGATTTTCATCAAACCATGATTTTAATTTACTAGGTACTAATGTACAGCAGTTGTAAATACATACGCTATGTAACATGTAAGTGTTGCCTTTTTATTTAATTAATTCACATTCAGTACTGAAAATAAGCTCTTTTACTTTAAAATACTTAACATACCTACCTTGTTTTTTTTTTTTTGTTTTTTTCAGGAAAAATCCAATCATCAGAATATTTGGTTATCCGAATAGGGTTCAATCCCTAATGATTAGGATAGTTGTAGAGTTCTACTGTATTTCATTTTGTATTTCTTCCCAGTAGCATTACAATGCTGTGACTGCGTCAGTGTATCTGGTAGTTAACAGTTCTGTGGCGATGAGTCATTTCAACAGTAAGCACAACTGACTGCTAGGATATGTGTACGCACATACATACACATCAGTAACGCTGCAGTGAAAGAAAGTGTGTGGCTGTTGCAGGTGCAGATGTGCAGGGCCTGGTAAAAGCAGCCGTAGAAGCACGCGAACTTTCCTACTGTCCCTACAGCAACTTCAAGGTCGGAGCATCCCTCATGACCAGCGACGGGGAGACATTCACTGGGTGCAACGTGGAGAACGTGGCATTTGGCCCCACCATCTGTGCCGAGCGCACAGCTGCTGTTAAGGCAGTCAGTTCTGGCAAGCAGAAGTTTGTGTCCCTTGTGGTAACTGCTCATCAGGAGAACTCGTATGTCTCCCCATGTGGGGTCTGCAGACAGTTCCTAGCAGAGTTTGGTCTCGACACCATCGTCTATCTAGCCAAGACCGACCTCTCCACAGTTCTCGTCACCGACCTCAAGACTTTACTGCCGTTGAGCTTTGATAAATTTTGACATAAACTCTACATGGGTGTTAGTGTGAACAATAACTTCGAACCAATATGCGTAAATTATCCATTGAAAACCGTCTTTTTGTGATAGCTGGTTTTACAATAAAATTTTGACAAAGACAGAAAACCTGAAGTTCAGTACTTGGTTTTAAAATTAGAAAACAATTAGTTACTGTACATATTATTTTACGGCAGAAAACCAGTAGTGGCTTAGAGTAATTTACAGTTACACTTACTGTTAAACTTAAAAGTTACAAGCTTCTTTCTGTAAGTCATTACCTTGACTGTTCACTGCAGCGTCAACTTCATTCTCAAGTAGACCTATATCAACTGCTGCTACGTAGCTCTATAGCTTAGGGTACGTAACACTTTCTCTCCACATTCTGCTAAATAATAAGTGTTTCGGCTGCTCAGTGTTCATAAATTACACGTAGATGAAAGATTTAGTAAGAGTAAAGCGCAATGACTTAGTGTGGTAAGATAAGGTACTGTCCATACAATATAAGAATTCCATTATTTGACAGATCATAAAAAAGTAGGACAATGTAAACAAAAACATTATGTATCCTCCCACCACCGTGTGCTTTCCAGCTGACAATCAAAACATGTCAACAGTTAAGGTATATTATGATTGCAATAAAATCCAATATGTGTTGTGATTTTCTTTTGATGACTTTTTAGATCTCAGACAAATAATTTATTTTAAATACTGGTTGCACATTAATCTTACTAGGGTTAGGTGGGCAATGTTAATGGAATTACTTCATATCACATTCATAAATAGCTTACTCTGCAGATGCTAAGTTAAGATAATCATACAAGATTTAACATTATTTATTGTATAATTTCCTAGGTGTGATCAAAATTGTAACATTTATTAACTTTACCAAAAATAAACAAATATCTATGGGTAACTTATGTTTTTATTTTATTTCTACTTGATACCTATAAAGTTTAAATAATAGTAGCTTATTTGATTGCCAGAAACTGAAGTTGCAATAGCTTATGACAGTGCCAGCAAACATCTTTAAACTAAAATAATACATACAAGCATTATTACAATTAATTTTCGTGTTGTCTTCAATTTGGCCGTTATCAGATAGGCCTAGTTTGAGTTTCAAGTAGCAGACTATCAAAAAACTTACCTTTTGTGGTAGAGCCTACCTTAGAAATATCAGTGTCATCATAGTCATGCGACTCACAATACTTAAAAAAAAACTTGCCAACAAATTTATTGTAGACTACATAGCAAAAATGTGCGC
Source organism: Medauroidea extradentata (assembly GCA_003012365.1). Classification (NCBI taxonomy): domain Eukaryota; kingdom Metazoa; phylum Arthropoda; class Insecta; order Phasmatodea; family Phasmatidae; genus Medauroidea; species Medauroidea extradentata. Next base: position 23,332 of record PNEQ01006454.1, read on the forward strand.
TCTCTCAACCTAAACGGAAATAATATATCAACAAAAAGTATAGGTAATAAACAACATGGGTAGGCCTAATTGCTCAAATCAGCTTTAAATCTTTTGGTCACATATGATTAAACAAGTACACTACAATGGCCAGGAAATACATAGGCTTAAATCTTATGGACTTTTATTTTGGTAATACATATGTGGGCGTTTACCCATAAATTCTGTTAAAATAAAATGTAGGTAAAATTTTTTTATTTTCTGTAGCACTTTTCTCTGGATGGGTTACCTGCTTCTTACTTAACGACTGTATTTTGTAGACATGCCACACTGCTGCAAGTTCTTGTCTTCCGAAACACGTCTTATTATCCTGTTGTCATTGGTGATTACAGGCCGGGTATTTTAATCTCTGCACTGCAATATATTACAATTACATATATGCACAAAATATTAAAATAACACCTTACAAGAATCACAAACGCATACTAACACACGAGAAGCTCACACTCGCAAAGGGGCCGCTCTTTGTTTTGTTTGCCGGACATCGTAATATCCCATTGGCGATTACAAGCTGGGTTTTATAATCCCCACATTACAATATGTATATTAAATATACGGACAGAACATTAAAGCAAAACATTTTAAGAATCTCAAACACACAAAAACGCGGTCACTTTCTACACTCGTAAATGGCTGTCATTTGTTTTGGTTACAGGTTGACTGATGACGGTGTGGTTGTCTGTAAATTTGTTATAAAATTACGCAATATGAATAGAACAAAATAGTTAACTGATGCTGGATACGGAGCCATGTTGTTATATTACGTTTCCTCCAAAATGCTCACTTATTTTTCACGTATAACACACACTACTTTCAATGTCAGCGACAGAAGTTAACAGATTTGTTGATCAAGGCTGCCTCTACTGTTTCATCAGGTCATACGATCACGTCCTGTTGTTTTAAGTGGCATGTTATTGTCACGTGTTACAAATGTTGGTAGCATCGGCTGTCAAAATACGGAATTATTACATGGGCTTTACGTCTTTGTTGAAGACCCATCCCAGCATTTGGCTGGAGCGATTTCAGAAGAGTGTGGAAGACAGAAATGAGTATGTCCGGATCAGGAATCAAACCATGTTCCTCTGGAATGTAAGTTGATGGTGTTGCCACTGTGCAACCTCACTCCGTTACATTACGTAGAAGTTAAAGTGGACTACACTAGATGACGGCTGTTGTCCAGTTCAGGCTTGTTAGTACTCTTAACAGGCTACGCACCCTTCAGAACATAATTTATTTTATTTATTGCAGCTTCCAATATTACACACAACAGAGTGTGATTGGAGTTGTCATTGCTTTTACAGAGTACAAGTACAGAAAGTAATAGTGAACCAGCATAATGATAAAAATACAATACAAGGTTAGAATACAAGGACAAATTAACTTACAAAAATTAAAACAAAGCAGTTGAACTAGCATACGTTAGACAGAGGCAGGTGTAGGAGACAAAATATTCATTCACATTGTAGAAAGTTGTCTTGATAAGATATTGTTTTAAGTGTTCCTTGAAAGTTGACAAATTTTTAGTTTTACAGATTATTTGAAGGTCTTTAGGGAGTTTATTAGCTTGCTGGCTGCAAAAGAAGGGTCCTTTTCAAACAATTTCATCCGGTGGGGTTTAGAATAAATGTCAGACTTATGTCTTGTGTTGTGGTAGTGGATGTCTTTAATAGGGGAAGTTTATATTGGTTAATCCAAAAATTATTGTGTGATATACATAAACTAGGCACTGTTAGAGTTTTGATCTGTTTAAAGTGGGGTTTACGGGAGTCTGGAGCTTTTATGTTACTTATGATTCATTTAATTTTTTTTTTTGCAAAATAAAGACACTTTTTTAATGATTTGATGTACCCTAGAATATAATTCCATAGCTGAGAATTGAGTCGACATTAGCAAAGTACATCGCTCTGTGTCGGGTGAGCAGGTTATATATTTTATATTATATATATATATACACACACACACAAAATTTTTTTTTTGCAGTCGTGGTGTCACTCATGGGCTATTCCAATTCAAACAAAGGGCACAAAACTACCCTAGAGTATCTTATTCAGTCAAGTATTGTGTGACATCCCTTTGTGTTCACTGCTGCAATTTTCTACAGTCGACTGTTTTTGTTATTAACGAGATTTCTTCATGCATGATGTGCAATCGCATAACTGTCCTACTGGTTTCATAGGCCTTGTTACTGTACTTCTTGACGTTTAATTTTACTATGCATTACAAACATTGGTAGCATCAGCTGTCAAAATACGGAACTCTTACATGGGCTTTACATCTTTGTTGATGACCCGTCCCAGCATTTGCCTGGAGTGATTTCAAGAAATTATGGAAGACAAAAATGAGTATGTCTGTACCAGGAATCAAACCATGTTCCTCTGGAATGTACGTTGATGGTGTTGCCACTGTGCCACCTCACTCCGTGACATTACGCCCTGTTAGCTGTAACACTGAGAAGTAGCATGGTAACTAGACTGCACGCGTGTCCAAAAGGTCAGCGAACAGTAAGCTATTGGTCATCTATCTACTGTAAATATGTACACAGCTACACAAGAAACAACCAGATTGTGACAAGTTCAACAAGATACTTGGACAAACACAGTCCCTGTACTCACATGCTCTTGTGAGTGTACTCTCCGCCTCTAAATGACTGAGGGTGGCTACGTCAGAGAACTATCTACCCATTACCTAGTGTTTTAATATGTACAGACTGCAATTATTACACATGTATTCATGTTCCACAAAATATAATTCTCAATGCAGTTTTGAACAGTAGTAAAAAATTTAAATAAAACAGTTGTCAGATTGAATAGGTTCTCTCACCATAACATATGAGTTTTCAATGTTACATAGAAATTGCTGCATCTCAGCCAATTTAGATGATAAAACTTGGACACAAAAAAACATTTTACAGATTTCAAATAGTTTTATTTCACTAAAGGAATTAAATTGGAATCCTTTAAATTTTAAAACTCGTACATCAAACAACAATATGAACAGATGATAAAATCTAACAGAAACAATGTGCAATGTGTTTTTGATTTCATAACATTGCTGGGCACATGGGGTGGTAGCACGGGTTAAGCTTGGTGGGCGAGGGGGAAAGGGAAGTGTGCATTGCCCCTCACAGTTGCCTATAAGATTAACCCCTCTCTGCATGGCTCATGTGCAGAGCGATGTCTTAGTAACCTGCACATCCCGATATACCCCTAGCAGAAGATCTCTATTGTTTTAGCGCTCACATGTATTATGAATGCTTATGTGCAGCTACATTGCAGTAGTTTAATTAAATGGAAATGCATGTCTGAATGGTAATCACAAGCAAATATGTTTTTCTCTGGTGCCATAGGCTCAGTTTCTTATTGAGTTTAAGGCCACTGCCTGCCTACCTACTGAACACGAGTAATGAAACAAGGAGATGCTCGTAGCTAAAGTACATGGGTTCTTGTATCCTGGGGGACTTAGTTCGTAACAAGCTGTGTACTGCGCAGTGCAAACTGCTCTTGGGATTTGCACCTTCATGTAGAAGATTTATACTAAAAATTATTATCACGTGGCTGGGAGTAAGTGAACTTAAATTTTTATGTATATTATTATTAAAATTGATAAATAATTGAGACTTTATTTAGTAAAATTTTTTAATTCGGTTAAAATATTAGAATTTGTTTTAAAGTAAGTGACATAAGAAAAAAGAAACCAATACCACATTATTATTTGTGGAAAAAAAAAAAAAAACAGCCTTGTGTTTTATAACGTGAAACTGTGAATCAAATATCGCGTTTCTGTAAGGTGCCTCAGCAATTATTCTTTTCCTTTTTATAAATATACAGTATTTTAATTGTTTCTGTAATTTTTGATCATTTCCATATAATGGGTAACTACTTATTTATTATGGTTTTACTTTTAAATTAAAAGAATACATTATTTTTGCTGCCAATATACTCAACAATGCTCATAAAGTTAGATGAGTCAACATGCAATTATATTTAGTGTTAGATGTAAATATTTCTATATTTGGTAAGTTGATAACTATTTAATTCATTAATTTTGTTAAACACTTATTGTTTAAATGGACAGCATTTGGGGCGGGCTAAGTATTTCACAACACTAGATTTAAATAGCAGTTTTTATCAAATCCTATTACATGAGGAATGCAGGAAATATACAGCCTTCAGCACCCCTTGGGCGCAGTTCGAGTTCACACGAATACCCATGGGAAGTAATTTCGGCAGCCAGGCATTGAGTAGAGTGTTAAATGAGGTTTTGAAGGAT
>PNEQ01006455.1:0-27641 GCA_003012365.1 Medauroidea extradentata
TGTTCCACTTCCTTCACCACATTTTTCCTCTACAGCAGGAATTTCTACCCAGCCTAGCTGTTCACAAATCAGTGATTTTTCTGGAAGCGTTACCTTAAAAGGGAAACAGTTTTCCTGGAAACGAACATCCCTAGAAACAATTACCTTTTTATCTTTCAGTCTCAAAAGTCTGTAGCCCTTGATGCCTTCTTGAAAACCCAAACAAACACATTCCTCAGCCCTTGAGGAAAGCTTCCCATTTTCAAGTGTGGCTGCCCATGCTTGACACCCAAATATTTTAATTTGTATCACATCTTCAATCGTCAGATCCTTGTTGTGCCACATCTCAAATGGAATCTGTCCTCTAATTGCTTTCGATCGGCATCTGTTTCTTATGTAGCTAGCCGTACACACTGCTTCAGCCCAGAAGGTTTCAGGGAGGCCAGATTCAAACAACATGCATCTTGTCATATTCATCAAAGTTTGGTTAAGCCTCTCAGCTTTTCTGTTCTGTTGAGGACTATACGGAACAGTTTTCCTGTGGAGAATGCCTTTATCTCTTAGAAAACCCTCAAATTCTTCACCAGTAAACTCGCCACCATTATCAGTTTGTAGAGCCTTTATCTTTCTTTCTTGAAGTGTTTCAACCCTGCCCTGATACTCCCTAAAGGCTTTAGCAACATCACATTTCTTCTTCAGCACAATTACTTCTGAATATCTTGAGTAGTCATCCATGAAAGTGACAAAATATTGTGCACCACCTAAGGAAACAGGAGCTATTTTGCCTACAACATCAGAGTGTACCAGATCTAGCACTGCACTACTTTTGGTAATACTTTCGACAAACTCAGCCCTTTTCATTTTTCCCTTGAGACATGTAGTACAGTCTTCAAAACCATCTGAAATATCACTCACAGTTGGCAGACTTGTCAAGTGTCCCATTCTCTTATGCCATGTCACAGCTGATTTCATCGTGGTCATTCCTGTAACAATAGTATCCCTTGTTATGTCACACTCAACCATTTTTCCATTTACTCTGTAAGCATGACAAGAAACAATATACACATCACTTCCTTTGCTCACTGCCATAAATATCATCTCTTCCCCATCCATAACCCTGACATTACCATCTTTGATCCTTAGCTCCAAATTTTTCTTGTCTAGTTGTTTCACAGATAACAGGTTGTTCTCTAGTTCTGGCACGTAAATGACTTCACTGAGCTGTATCGTCCATCCTCCACACTCTGTGCTCATTATAAGCGTTACCTTCCCCTTACCCCTTGCTGTGGCACTCTGTCCATTTGACAGCTTTACAGTTCCAGTTAAGGTATCGTCAAATTCTTCAATTAGTTGTCTGTGAGGTGTCATGTGATGAGTGGCACCAGAGTCCATAATCCAGATAGCTTCTTTGTGTTTCTCGCTTAACATGTTTGCACACAAAGCCCTAAATTGCATAGTGCTCATACTGTTGTTTCCCTCTGGTGATGCAGTTTCACATCCAGCCTCAGCCATAAGAGCACCTTTTTGCAGCGAGTTGACAGAACTTTTCCCTTTATATTCTTGCTTCTGTCTATAGTTGCCTCGTCCTTCACTCTTAAGTTTCGGGCAAAATTTTGCTATGTGGCCTATTTCCTTGCAAGCAAAGTACATAATATTCCTTTGTTCACTCTCGAACCTTTCGTCTCTCTTCCTGTATGTTGTCCTAGGCATGTCTGTGTTTCTGTGGTCATCTTTAAGCTGTATTTTGTGATTAGATGCTCCTCTGTAGTTCATTTTTTATGCAAGTGCCTTCAGCTCGTTGTTCTCTTGCTCTCGGTCCAGTGTTTGCCTCCTTTCTTCTAAAAGCAGCCTAGCTTTAACCATTTTCACTGACAGTACAGCTTCATCATATTTTATTCTTATTAGGCCTTCGTAAATTTCCCTTGGTAATCCTCTCAGCTTGAATGCAGCAATCGCTTGGTCTGAAAATGGAAGTCCTCCCGCATCCAACTTTCGGCACCACGTTTGAATTTTTCCCATGTACTCACGCATTGTCATGTTGACTGTCTTCTTCACTGTGACCATTTCTTCCAGCATTGTTATTACATGAATAATGCCGAAAATACAATGGATGTTTTGAAGTATTTCCCACGCATCCTTAGCCCGTTTGCATTGGTCGATATCGTTCAGGTATTGGTCTTCCACAACTTGAATGATAAAATTTAGGGCATCTAAGTCTTTGGTCTTTTGCTTCGACGTCCACTTCTCTATGTCTTCATCAAAACCAGGCTCAATTGCATCCCACAACCGACGTTGTTCTAAAGCAGCACGAGTTCTCCTAGCCCAAGCCTGATAATTATCATCACTCAATAATGCATATTTAAGCTTCTCTGTAGCCATTTTTTTCACAAAGGTCACCCTTTAAAAAAATTTAGCATAACAGGGTTTCTAAATACACTACCTATTATTCACACAACACTTACTACTGCCGCAGTTACAAAACATTACCTGGGCCCATAACCTGTTAGAATGATTAAGTATTTTTCATTAAAACAACATAATTCACAAAACACTGACATATCTGCCATACTTTATTTATTCCATAGACCAAGAAACAATACCATCCAGTTGCTAAAACAAAACACAACACATTAACAACTTTGCAACACAGGCCTACTAAATTTTATACATCAAAGTAAAATATTCTTAACATGCTGAAGTCTGACTCTGTAGCAGAATGTCTACGGTAGTTAGTGGGTAGAAGGCTTCAGTAGCTGTAGTATTTTATATTTTATTTGTTTTTCTCCCCATAGTTTTTCGCAGTTATTTACCATTACATTGGTTACATTGAACCTTCTCCTAACAATTTTCTTATCCATTACATGTCGTTACTCACCATGCAAATTCAGTAGATTAACATTGCAAAATTGGTCCCGTATCCACCGATCCTTCCCTGAGAGAACTGTGATATTAAATTTAATGCAATTTTTCTACATCTGTGAGTTGTTTTATAAATTTAGGGTTGTGTGTATTTCTATTTGAAGTTTCACGTAGATGTTTTATGAAGCTAGTCGGCCGAACCAGAAGTTTTTTGTTGTTGTTGAGTCTCATTGCTATTACCCCAACCAGTAGATGACCGCATATAATAATATCACACAAAATGTCAATATCACAATAGTATATACGAGAACGGGGTGATAATTATATAGTGAATGGGTTGTATATGATATAATTTCCAGAGAAAACTTAATATTATATAGCAGTAATAATTTCCACTTTGGTTTTTAGACATATTAATGTTTCAGAAAACGTGTCAGCAGTTAGTTATTTTATTGTTTGTCAAATTTCTGTAGGCGTACCAACCATGTTCAGTCGGACGTAGTGGATAACCTAATATCAAAATATTTGAGCCGCCAGTAAATTATATAATATGTTTTGTTCGTTGGTTTACCTATTCAGAAACCTAGATATACAGTATAAAACAGTGTTTACTGAGTCGGTTAACTAGTTTATTATAGACAGGAGGCAGGCCATTTATTTGTGCAAGTTTAGTTTGTGTGTTTTCAAGTTAGTTTATGCCTATTTTTGTTCTGCTTTAAAAATTTAAATTATGTATTGTTACATTCTTCAGGTTTAGTTAAATAATAATGCTGCAGAATCGTTTTTGCCAAATCGGTGACTAAAACAACAAATATGCCACGTACAGGTACAAGGAGGACATTTACACGTTAATTATTGAATCTAGCAGATGCTTCAAAAAAGGAAAGCAAAAAGTATTCGAGCTACTGAAGAAGAGTTGAAAATACAGAAAACATTCCCTAAGTAGGCATGTTACTAAAATCAGGTAAGAACTTAATCGGCCTGAATGCCTAAATGAAAAACATCATTGGTTGCCAGCTCTTCCTTCATCTAAGAAAAACTAATTATGGTTGCACAATATCTTTAAAATATGGCAAATTTCGCACACACACACATATGATAAACGTTACTGCAGTGTGCGTACAACAAAATGAGTTAGAAACTAGGTTTAAAAACAACAGCTCCGAAAATGATTGCATTTATGCTTCTTGTCAAAGTCAAAACTAAACTATATGAGTTAAAGAGGATTATGAAACTAGGAAATCCGAATCCCCTTACAGTAATCGCTTTAATTTTTTTAAAGAAGGAAATGCGTAATTTTGGGCTACTGAATCGATATAATAATATTTACAATTTCGCAGTGGCGTAGGTAGGATTTAAGTAGGGGGGGGGGGGAACGTCAGCGTTCACTCATCCCCAACATACATCCAATTCCACTTTTAGAATGGGGAGTCCGGAGGTCCTCCCCCGGAAATTTTTTTATTTTTAGGTGCTAAATGGTGTTATTTAAGGCCGTTTTCGGTAGCTTTGCAGAGTTTTGAAAATGTTATTTTATAATAAAAATAATAACGACATTAAACAATCTCTACATGATTCTTTCACTTATATATTATCATAATTTGACCCTAAATTTTTTCGCAGCAATAAACCTCAAAGGTTTTGGATTTGTACACCGAAATTATTGTGATGAAAATAAGTCAAAATCAAGCAAAATATTTTTTTACTGGTGAATGGTGCAATATTTTACAAAACACCTGTTGTAATATATATATATATATATTTCAACGAAATTTTATAATATACCTCATTGTTATTACTATCGCCAACTGACCTCCGCCGTGTTTTCAAATCAATCGTTAATTAGTGTTATGCAGAAAAATTTCTTGAAGTCTTTACCATTATTTCCCAACGTTATTTCTTTCATATATATTACAGTCTTACTACACTACACTGCATGGTAATCACTTTTCATTTTAAATTGTTTGCTTGTTTGCACATTTACTGAAGTACAAATTGAAGTCGCTTAAGTTTTTTCGTTAGTTCTTTCAATATTTTCGGTGAATTGGAAGCATTGCCAACCCATTCAATCTCTCCTGAAATGTAATTAACTTCGTAAAAGTTACATATGAGAAACAAAATACAAACAAAGTATTCTTGCATAGTTATTCTATACTCGAGAGCTCAGATATTTGGGTGTCTCGTAACATCTGATTTTTGAAGCCGATGAAGATGACATTAAGTGATGAGATGGATATGAAGCAATTGTGAAATGCTGGGGTCGAAAGAAATGGGAGATTCCCAAGAAAATACGCTGTCTTGTAGCAATGTCCTTCTTCTATATATTATTGACTTGAATGGCAGAACAAGTTTTAAAAAAAAGTGTTTTTAACTGAATTGTTTGAGGTTCATAGCAATGGTTACTACACCATGATATAAAAACACTGTTAAAATACAACTCTTACCGGAGATACTGTGTTTCGGAGACACGTCTTGATCCTTGTAGTTTCGGGTGCGAAAAGGTGCGACTTAATCAAGCACAGCGAAAGTCGCGGACACCAGAAGAATATGAAAGAAGATGGAAGCTCAAAATAAATTTCTCAGATATGTATTTTTAGGCCTCACGTTCGGGTCCGGCCCGGCCATGCTGATTTCGGTTTTGGTTTTTCGAGATCATCCCAGCCAGACACTCTGGAATGGTTCCTTAAGGTCATGATCTGTAGTTTTTTCGCACTGACGCGCAAAACTCGAATATTTTTTAAGGGAATGTATTGAACAAATTCTAGACTCTGTAGCCATACAATGCGCGATTAATTAATTTTACACATTTACCAAAATTTTACACCATTCGTCATATATATATATATATATATATATATATATATATATATATATATATATATATATATATATATATGTGTGTGTGTGTGTGTGTGTGTGTGTTTGCAACACTGGTAGTGGGTTTGGTGTGGTGCATACTTATCCCGTGACGTCACGACCGCATAGTTTACTTAGGCTCCAGGCAGGTAAGTTTAGGGCAAACTTTTGTGTCTCTGGAGAGGACGTGTCCCCTCGATCCCCCCTCCCTCCTGTACCAACGCTACTGCAATTTCGGTAAGGCTTTATTTTCCGTTATATGTTGTCATATGTTAAGCGACTGTATGTAATATGCCAGAAAGCATACGGAGCAGCTCAATTAGCCCTAAAGAAAGTACAACAGAACTAGCTTGTGTATCTGAAGTGAGTGTGTTTTACAACCAGTGATTGCGTTCCAGTCCTGTAAGTTGTGGTCAACATTTAAAATGAGAAAAGAACCTGTTTGGTGCCATGTATGTTTAAATAGGTGACGAAAGGACCTTTACTTCTGATTTTGGATGGCCACATTTCTCATCTTGATATTAGTACTGTAGATATTTCCAGGAGGGAAAATTTCTCCATACTGGAGCTCTCTGCTAATGTTACCCATGTTCTTCAGCAAAACGACGTTCCATGTTTCAGTTCCTTGAAGTACACATGGCATCTAGAATTAGTTTAATGGTATCACAAAAATTAATAGGAAAATGACAAAGTTTGATTTTGTTAGCCTGTTATGTAGATTGTGGAATAAAGAAATACGACTTGAAAATGTAATAACAGACTTTTCATCAACAGTTTATATCCAATGAATCTAGACTTATATCCAGTTGTCAGATTTGATTCAGAGAAGTATCTGAGATACAAGGATTGTTATCAGTGTAATCAATAAGGCTTTGAAAATGAATATGCAATTAAGGAACAAAATGTTGACCTACATTAAGATCACACAAGCCTTGAACACCAATTAGGCAAGTCTACATCACTTGTAGTCGCGTTCAAAAATAGCTGGTCTGGTTCTTCTGTAGTTCCACCAGCTTAATCAGTTAATTTGAAAAGCTTCTAATACGAAAAATTAGAAGAACGGAAGCAAAAATAATACTAGGAGGAAGCATCCACAAATATGCGTGATCACATTAGAAGAATAGATGAGGATTTTAACTGCAAAACAGAAAGAAAATTAGACATTAATTTCGAAACAGAAAAGTCAGGAGTCGGGAAGGTGCTGAAATAAGTGAAGGTAATTACAAAGAGCAAGATAGGTCTAAAATTATTATATGTAGCTCAAAAACACTAGTTGACTTACGGGAATATTAATTAGACAAGTGAAGTTAGTGAAAAGAATGGCATATCTATAAATCTAAATGATCTTTTGGATAATAATTCATCTGAAGTTATTTACATTTATTGAAAATAATCAGATTTCATACAGTTACAAAGCTCAAAACCATTGAATAAAGGGTTCATTTTGCTGTAGCATCAAGCTCATTTCAAAGGTGGAAAGCGAGGAGCGACTATCTTCCGCTATGTTGTACTCATACATGAAGTAATCGAGGAAGATAATTTTGAAGTGATGGGACTCTAGTATAATAGCGATAAACAAACTTTCAATTTGTTTAGAATTATGCCTCTAATGAAGAATAAAGATATAGTGGGGAAATTGACTGTTGATGTTAGCGATAGATTTAAACGCTCCATTGAAAAAAAATATAAATGTTTAAGTAGCATAGTACCAAACATCAAGGCTCTAGAACTTATTCAAGTTATCCTGTAGATGGTTCACACCTGACATTACAAACCGAGATATTCCATGACTTATTATGAACATTGGCATTTCCTGGTTGCATGTAACATTAGTAGAAAGTAATATTTGCTGGTTGTTTTGTAATAGGCCTTCCTATTGCTTTTGAAAAAAATGTGTACGTAGGTCATGTATGTGGTCCCTTCAGACTAAAAAAATTAAATGGATTATTGTGAAAAATATTTGGTGTGTAATATTCGTTCACACTATTTGACGCCATTTTTAAACAACTAGAGTACGTGGTACGCAATTTTTTTAAACGCGTACGTCAAAGTGGCGTGTACACAATCACCCCAGTGAATAAGGCTTGTAACGGAGTTACGGAGGTGTATCATAATTCACCCGTAGGGGGGGGGGGTGGGTGAATGCGAGTGTTTTATATATTTCACAAAACTAATGAACCTAGAATTTCTGAACGCTGATGTATGAAAATTAATTACTAATTTGAGTGCTGCAGTATTTTTTTGGTTCCTTGTACAACCAGTCGTTTCAAAGATATGAAGAACGATACGCTTTTGTATAATATTCACCGGAACAGACTATATGTGTGACTTTGGCTGAAGTGCTAGATTATAACGGACGTTTTTATAACTATTAGTACAGCAGCATGACTCTCAATTGGCTCTTTATTTGTTACAGTTGTATGTAATATTGTTAAGAATTATTCTGTTTACAAAGAGGTAAGATGATACCAACATGTTACGATCAAACTAAAGCAACGCCGATGTCAGCTAAACGCGTGTAAGGTGTATACAGTACTAGCTGAATTCTGCGTACGTTTGCTGTCAAGACATTATTAAAACAGTTACAGGCTTACATCTACGTAATTAATAGTCTCCGTGTTCAAATATCAATGTATACCAGTTTTCATGGCAATTGGATAAATTGTATTTAAGTTGATGCGCTGCAGCGCTATCTAGTGGCGAGTTATTGCAAACTGGATACCACTAAAATATTCTCCGTGACTATATATCTATGTATAAGTCTACTTATATTCATGGCGATCGGTTGAACGGTATATAAGTTAATGCGTTGCAGTGTCATTTAATGTTGTGTTAGAGTACTATGTATTGCGCAAAAACCTTCTCCATGAATAAGTACGTATGTGAGCCAAGTTTCATGGTGAGCGGTCTAACAGTTTTATCGATCTCATATACATACATATATGCCAACATCCATATACAAGATGTCCAGAACAAACGCCTAGTAATCACACCACGCGAATCCTGGGCTAAATTGGAGACGAAAATGTTAGCGGCAAAATATTATACGACGAAATTTTACCTTCACAATATGGCAACACTGCACGGAGATAGTCCCCTCTAGAATCATGTTTGTACTGCTCGGGATTTTAACCTGCGCCCATAATATGCAGGTCAGAACAGTAGTAGCGAGATAAGTATTATATCTGTAAAAGGCCAAAGAGTACTAACTGCAGTGCTATGCTGCCAAATTGTGCATGTAAAATGTCGTCGTACAACATTTTGCCACTAACATTTTCGTCACAAATTTAGAGCAGGATTCGCGTGGTGTCATTATTAGGCGTTTGTTTCTGGAGATTTTATATACATACATACACACCTATATGTGTGTGTTTATGACGCATGTTACATACTACAGTTTTTTTTATAAAAGAGAAGCAACTTTTCCGGTACACATAGCAATTAAAATAACTTTGCTTGTCTAGCAGAATTTTTCATTACTGCACGCAGGTAAATGCAGTCTACTGTAGTTATAGTGAAAACGAACACAAACTGAAAGTTCAACCATTCTTTCCTTATGGAAAACATTACGTTTGCAGTAAAACTGTACATGGGCAATTCAGCTAAATATGTTTTTTGGTAACTTTTAATGCTAGAGTTTTTATTATAACATTAGAGTATTTGCCACTCCATTTTGTGTCTTATAGTTACTGATCTGATCACTCCTCCGGTTAGGCGCATGTGATTGGATTTCGTGACTGTCTCCTGGTGGGTTAAATAAGGGAGCAACGTTAATTTGATTCACCAGAGAAAATGTCATTATCTAACGTATGCGGCACATTGACCGTTGAACCTGCCAGCGCACCGAGCTATCGTAACTCATGAATGTAGCGGGAAGCTGCATACTTAAAATACTACTGGCAGAGCAGGAAAATCTTGTCGGGTTCCGAAGATTGCCGAGTGCACACGAGTTTGACCGAGTCCACCACCACTTGAACCAGTATATACCATTCCCCTCTACTGACAAGTGTGTCTCACAAACGCACACCAACAGAAGTTGTACCTAACGTGTTTAAAACTCTCCACGTTGATTATTTTCTTATTTATTTGGAAGTTTTGCGTGCCCTCGCACAGCACTATGACCTGGTAGAGATACACAGGGAAAAGGAGTTAGGAGTTTGTCAGGGCCTGTTTATAAGGAACTATCCCAACATTCACATGGAGTTATTTCGGGAAACCCTGAAAAACCGATATCAGGATGGCCAGAGCCGAAGATCGAAGCCGAGTCCTCCCGAATGTGAGGCGAGTGTTTTACTAATGTTCTACCGCGCTCGGTGTTATATTCAAAGGAATACGGTGGTGTTTTTGTACTTACTAGTACATCTCAAAGTATAAAAATCACACGTTACGGTAATGCTGAATGTAGTTGTCTTCGCTTACAGCGTAATTAAACAACATGGCGTCCATGAACGATTATTAAGCAAACCAGAAAATCGAATACGAACAATTTTACGTATTCAAGATTCATCTCACAAAGACAAAAAAAAAATTGTGAGAAAGAAAGTAGCAACCCTTGAAACTATGAGCCTGCAATTATTATTGCCGTTTTTATTGTAATTGTTTGCTGCGACTGACATAACAGAAGTCATCTGCTGCAGTATTTATTATTTTAGTGCATATCACAAGCAGTCAATGAGGACCGATTAGCAAACAATGTTATGGAATTCACCACTGTCAAAATTTACGAAATTTGGTACTGAATTTCTTTGTTGGTTCTACTGAATAACAGTCAAAGTACTTTGCATAGAAGTGAAAGAATTTTGGTATGTCTGACAATGTTGTCGACGGGATGCCTTCACGAACATCGGCATCGCCCAATAGTGTAGGATTTAAAATCTCGGTAGTGGGAAATTGGATCGTTCCTCCTCTGAAGGCCAAATCAACTAGTCATTGTGGGAGTGACAAGCAGTAAACAATCTCTGCGAAAAAGGTAACGTGCTCCGAAGCAAGCGTCCAGGACGTGCGTACTAGATATTAACTGTTCACTGTTAAGAGAGCACTTTTTATATTTGTGCTTCACTTTTTCTTTCAGTTCAATTTGTGTATTATCTGCCAATTTTCAATATGAACGTTGCTATGTTACTAAAAAAAACACAGCGTATACATTTCATATTTCTCATTAGTTAATGGCTGAAGCCACAATAAACATTTTTCTTAGTGTTTAAAATGAGCTCATTTTACCATCTGTCAGCGCGCCACATCTGAGCTGTAGGCGTATGTGTGTGTGTGTGGGCATACCCATTAAAATTTATTAATTTTTATTTATATTTATTAATTTATAAATTTTATTTGTAGAAAGTACTACTATTTGTGGCACGAACACAATGCACCTTTCTCCGAACTGCACGTGAGCTCTGTTCCAGTTAATGTTTTCAGAATGGCTTTTATTCTGCAGCGCCGTTGCTAACTACGAAATTGTTTCGGCCGTGCTGATGTCATTATAAAGCTCATTTAACGATAAAAACGAGTACATAATGAACGTGAACGCATTGAAATGAAAGTGGATGTTCTTTGCGGTCGAGATGTGCAGACGTATACGAAACGGTTTGCTTGATCACGTGTCTTGTGCATTGGCGAATAGAAACGTACGAGAGAGAGAGAGAGAGAGAGAGAACGAAAATAATTAATTTCCATGGAAAGAAGCATTTCGATTGAATAGTACTGATAGCCTAGAGTGGCTTTGTAAAATTCCTATTTGATGGGATTTATTTCGTCATTAATTTGTAGTAACAAACTTGAGTAGATTTGCTTGATTTTTAGATAGGTAAGTTGACACACGTTAGAGTTGTATAGACGTGACGTAAGATGTTACTAGGTCCCAACGTCGTTGGTGAGGCCATTACAGACAGGCACAGACAGCAATACACGTTGACAAGAACTGGGAAAGGTGTCGGCCATGTCCTTTGCTAACGAACCATCCCATCTTTCGCCTGGAGCGATTTTATGAAATAATGTAGAACCGGAATCAGGATGGCCGCAGCTGGTATTCGAACCGTATACGAGTTCAACTTGTTTCTGTTGAGCCAGTCACCTCGCCAGGCGGCGAAGACACGCGCACTCATGTTCTTCTGCGGATGAATGTGAGAGATTTTGGTCAGCCGCTTAACATCGAGGTCTTCAGCGCTGGTGAGGGGAGACATGAGGTGAGTGCGGAGCGTCGCCAGAATGAAGGGGTGGGGGAAACGGGAGATCCCGAGAAAACCCGTCCGGCACGATTCCCCCATGCGAAAATCCGGGGACCGACCCCGCCGGGAATCGAACCCGGATCGCCTTGGTGGGAGGCGAGAGGTCTGACCCCTCGACCACCGCGGCCCTATTCTGCGGCTGAAGATGATGATGTTCCTGGAGTAGGGAAGGTAAGAGAGTTACTATTAAGGATCGGGATAGCACACGGGCAGATGGGCAAGGGAAGTCGTGTGTCGGAAGTTAGGGGAAACCTGCGACGTGCTGACAGGAAATATCGCCTGAGGCTGCAACCAACATCCCGGTATGACGCCTAGAGCTCGCGATGACGCCCGCGGAGATGTGGGTGTACGGAGGGTGGGACGACAACACAGAATAGCCAGGAATGCAGAAGAGAATCGGCATGGCGGATTCTTTTATGAGAGCGTTACTCGGTTGGTTATTGGTTGTACGAGACTCTGGACCCGGATCTTGTGGCTGATTAAAGACGGTTACCGCACGGAAACCTGACAAATTGTTTAACTGCACATGGTGCCAATTATGGTGGCCACTGTGGTTATCTGCATATAGTTACGTGTCTTGACAGCAAAACTGGTAGCTGCAACTGCATTTATGAGAAGTTTGTGAGGACTTCAGATGTGCACGTACGCTTTCAGAATGCCCATTCGTGAGTACGTGTTTTCATATCGTTATCGATAAAGGAGAAAATTAAAATTAAAGTTTTACTTAAGGAAGAAAACCGTGGGCTATTTTTTATTTTTCAATTCTCTGTAATAACTTTTTTTAATATTAGTTTTTGTAAATGTGGCAATAGTCAGGCATAGAAGATATTTATGACGTATTTTAGAGTTCATAATAGTATTACATGAGCATTTTATATTGTACTTGTAATCATTCTTCTAAGTTAACGTATAATTCCCTTGCGATGAGTCTGCATGACAAATTAATAAAAGATTCCGTTATTATTTATGTCAAGCAGTTTATTAAGAATATTATAGTTTATTGGTTTGTGGACATACGCCATTTCTCATGTTTTGCTGATAAAACTTGTGTTGAATGACAAAGCACAAAAAAAAAAGTACAAAAAACTATTTTAAAAAAATCAGAAGAATTTTGTCAGTTTTTTTACTTTTTTTATTAATTAATATATTAGACAACAAAGAATTCTAGAGATAGAATTCAGTCGAATATCGACACAACACCCGGACACGAAAGACAGACACAAATATAGAACCAGATTCCCAATATGAAAAAAGATGGAAATAGACAAAAACAGTGAACAGTGGACAACAAACAAAAGACAATAGACAACACAACACAAGTTAAAAACAACGAAAAAATGCAACTTTTCGGGAATTGTGATCTATCCCCTTCTTCAGGCTGAGACACAGCTGGTTGGAACACCTAGATGCGAATACGAATGCGGATTTTTTTTGTGGGTTTGTTATCGTTTTTTGTTAGTTTTCTTTTTTGTACTTTGTCATTCAACACAAGTTTGATCAGCAAAACATGAGCAATGGCGTATGTCCACAAACCAATAAATTTTAATTATAAACTCCCATTGCAGCAAATATTTAAAAATCTTATTAAGAATATATCCTACGTTTTGGCAAAGAAAACACTTGATAATATAGTATGGATAAATGTTGTGGCTAGAAAACAAAAATGCAATAAAATTATCTAACACTCCCCCTTAATGACTTGAATAACTTATATTTCTCATTTTACCAATCAGTAGGGCCACGATTTTGTCGCGAAAAGATTTTTGCCACACTTTGTTTCAGTGACTCACGTGCACATCGGCAGTTCTGTTTCAAGTTTATTGGCAGCGTGTCTTCGTTCAGACATGTCTCTCATTTGACTGCACCAATCAAAATAAGATTATTGTGAGTCTGTACGTCTATAATTTGCCACGACAAGTGGGAGTAAAATCATCCAACCACAGACGATGTAGCAGAGCTGCAGGTGTGCACATGACGCATCGAAACCAAATGTTGCAAAAATCTTTTCGCCATAAAATCGCGGCTCTACCAATCAGCAGTTACTTGAAAGAAACAATGTTTTGAATTGAAATGAAAAATTTTGATACAAAACATCGTTTTGCTCTAGGACAGTACTGATTGGACAAATTAGTAACATAAGTACTTTAAGTCATGTAGTAAAGCTTTTATTTTCATGCCCTCCCTCATTGATAATGATATGCGATAAAACATGCACTCACTAACCGGCGTTCTGAGGATATACGTGAACTTAAAGTCCTCACAAACACCTCATAAATTCAGGCGCAACTACTAATTTTGTTGTCAGGATACGTAACTTAATACAGTTAACCACAGTGGACAATATAAAACACCCCATGTACCGTTTATCAATGTTTCCGTTTTTCATGCCACAGTCCCCTTAAGAAAAGTCCTCGCCTGACATTTTTATCATGTGTGAAGCAATAAGACATGGAAGAGATATGAGCGATTCTTCTAAGGACGTCATAAACAGTACCTCTTTTATACGTGAAGTACCTAACAGGAGCTTACCTTCTTTCTATGGGAAAGTGAGCTGTGTCATTTTTATTATTAATTTTTTTCGTAGAAACTAACGATGCACAACATAGGCTTCCTGTCGTTCTGTTTTACGAAACAGGTTGGCCCTGACTGAACAGTTTGAAATAGGTAATTTTAGACATTTTGATGACCCCCAAAACATGTAGTGATTTTAAAGAAACGATAAACTGATATGTTTTGTTGGATATTCACAATTGCTAAGGACTGTTGCTAAGTCGCAGAATACCCACAGTTACATAAACGGTTTATTCACGAGAAAATTATCAATAAAAAAAGCAAACAAATGAAACTACAAACGGCTGTATAGTCAACAATACGGATGGAAAAGGATGGGGTTGCTAGGATTGGAGGGGGGGGGTGGGGGAGGAGACGGTAAGAAGTGGCGATGGACATTTTCAACCTCACGTTGTTTGCGCATGCCTAGCCAGCGATAACCAGACAATTATTCTAGCGCCAATAAATACATGCCTTTATATATTGTCGTATAGGATTATTCTTCGAGTCTCAATTACACGTGAAAAGTTATACACTTGACAAGAGCTCGTGAGAGAGGTGTCGTTCTAAGATGACGGCAGAGAAGGTCCTAGTTTTAACAACGTTCAAGTGTTTACTTACATCTTGTTTATTTTTAAAGTAAAATTTTAACTGTAAAATGATACAGACAGGTATAAAACAGGTCGACGGCTGCCTGAAATTCCAGTTAGTAAATTGAGAGAGATTTAAATTATTAGCGTCGAATACATGTTTGTAGAAAGCAGTTCCCCTGAAAGCCTTTGATTTTATTTATATATTTTTTAGCATTTTCCGTGAATTACGCCACTTTTTTTACTGTGATATAACTGAATGTTTGACTTCATGGTCTTCTCAGAATGAATTTTTTCTCTAAACGATGTTGCCCAAGGCGTGTATTTTTCAAAATGGTAAAAGAACTTTTACCAATAAAACCGCCTGATCCCTCAACGGCCTTGCGTGTAAACAAATTTGAAATTGTTTAACCAGTCTGTTTAAAATATAACCGAAATCAATTACGGCTTCCTTAATTCCGGGAATAGATACTGTGTAGTACCAACTTACGTGAAAAGTGACAAAAAAGTTTATTTGTATAATGAAGTTGTACAAATTAAGAAGATAGGTGCCCTTAAATACCAAAATATTATGTTAATTAAAAACGGTTTTATTTGACATCTAAAATTCAAAAATTTCAATTATTAACGCTAGCCTGGTATTGGGGAAACTTAGAATCCTATTGTATCAACGAAAAACTTTTTTTAATAGTTTTATCGAAAATTTTATGATCAAAGCAAATCATGTACAAACTTGTATCAAGTATAGCGTCGGTAACACTAGCATGAATATTTATAGAGAATCTACGAACAAAAGATTTTTAAAAAGTGGGGTTTTCTCTATGGTTATGCAACCAACGGAGAGTTATTTTTTATGGTAACTGATGAAATACACATTTTCAACATCCATGAACAAATTGAAACGCAAAACTACAGAATGGATGGCAAAGGTTCAATTTCCCAATACAATTTCCAACTAGGACAAGCACCAGTATTTAAATAATCTCAAACAAATTGTGCCAGGCTGACTCCGTTATGCTCTGTCTCCGGCCGATATTCATATTTTACCTGACATCGTGCACAGCTTCGGCAACATAAAAATCCTGCGCCTACGCCGGCTGTCTGGATTCTGATGATGCCTTGGTTTTGGTGAAATCGGACACCCGGACTGTTACTGGGCGAGCTGAGCTTCGGCGTTCTTTTTTTCACCGTGAATAAAGCCACGATTTTATGGCGAAAAGATTTTGGACCATTTGGTTTCAGGGATTCATGTGAACGTATGCAGCTATGCTTCATTGTTAGTGATGAGTAGAGTTCGGTAGTTTTCGCGAAAATATTTTTGCCCCGCTATGTTTCAGTGCCTTACGTGCACACCTGCAGCTCAACTTCATGATCATTGGCAGAGTGTTTTTGTGTAGAGTTATTATACATTTGTCTGTGCCAATCAGTACATGGATAACTGTGACTCATCACGTCTGTGATTTGCTGGTTTAACCTCCACACGCTGGATGTTACGGCATCCGATCACTGACCACAAAACAGAGATGCAGGTGTGCACGTAAGACACTGAAACTAAGTGGTGCAAACATATTTTCGCGAAAACTACCGAGCCCTAGTGATGGGATGTGTTAACTGTCACTTGTCTTGAGGATATACAGGCAAATCACAGACGTACGGTGTCACAATAAACTTACTCTGTTTGGTGCAGTCAAATGAGAGACCAGTCTGAACAAAGACACGCTGCCAACAACTATAAAGCACAGCTGCTGAAATGCACTAGAACAAAATAATTAAAATTATTTTTTCGCTACGAGTTCGTGTTTCTAGTCATGAGCATATCTATTTGCACTGATCTGCGGAGTTATGTCTGGAGTCGACACTAACGTAATTTCTCTGCTGCGGCCTGCTGAAGAACAAATGGCGCCGACTACGACTCGCTTAAAATGTTTTGTAGTGTGTTCGTAAATAGTACGTTATTTTACGTAACTATTCCATGTGTGTTCATTGTGTAAATGTAAGGCAAAAAAATACACTTCAAACGATGACGGAAAGATAGTTTCCAAGCACCACGTCAAATAGAAAAATCATTTCGGAGCTCCTCAAGATGGCTCAAAACAGCTTTGCCAACCTGTTACAAACAAATCATAAGATTCCTGCGAAACTACTCTAGAAACCAACAATGAACTTTGCATAAAATTTTATCAACAAAAGGAGGGGTCACCACTGCACGCCGTTTCAGTGACTTGCGGTAGAGGCGATACCGCACCAGAAGAGCCGGTCAGCATCGCCCTTGGCATCGTGCCTCACTCACACAAACACACGACCAGTAGGCGGACGGCGTAATACGTTGTTGTGGGACGGCGAAGTTTGTTCCAGGCCACTTAGACTGATATAGTCGGTGATGATAGAGTGAGTTAGATTTTGGTCAACGTTTAAGGGGTATGTAAAGGTACGAGTGAGTGAGAGAATTTTGGTCAGCTCTTAACATAGAGGTCTTTAAAGCTGGTGAGGGGTGACATGAGGTGAGTATGGAGCAGTAATGTCGGGGAAACGGGAGATCCCCGAGAAAACCCGCTGACTAACGGCATCGTCCGGCACGATTCCCACATGCGAAAATCCGGGGACCGACCACGCCAGGGATCGAACCCGGATCACCTTGGAGGGGAAAGTTACGATGTAGATCGAATGACTGGAACACTCAATAGCCAATAAAATCTTAACTACTTATCAAAATTCGATGGGATTTTTTTTGCCGAGTAGATATTTTATCAGCGGACGTTTATTTATTCAGCACTATGCGGTAGTATGCTTTATTTCAGAAAATCTCTGCGCGAGAGGTTTACAGATGTTAAAATTATTCTCAAATGAAAACGTGAGTATTTTTAAAATTCTGTTATCATAGAAGCCAAGATGATATAAAAAATGACAGTTTTCAATTTTTGTAGATTTTGCGGGTTCAGGCCGTTATTTTTCTGAAAACAGTACATAACTTTTTTCTCGAAAGTAAAAGTACACTATTGCACAGTGCTATACAGGATGTAAGGAAATTAACAGCCCAAACTCCGGGAGGTGATTCCTCATGAAAAATGACGTCGACATTATATAGGACACTTTTTAAAAAAAGTGAATATTAAGGGCGGAATAAGCCCTTGAAAATCGAGTTTGAAAATAGTTTTTTGTCAAAAATTAAAAAACGGTTAGGAGTTAAATTGCGATACTTTGAGTGGTGTTACATATTATTGATATCTTAAACGTGTAAAAGTTTCAGCCTTCTAACCGTCCGCTTTAATGAAAATAATAGGGGTTGCCTCCCTTATATCGCATAAAATTACGTTGGCGTTACAGTTTGTGAACATTACATGTTGTCTTATTAGGCTGTATACCGTAAGGAACAAAAACGTTCCTCTTGTCGCAAATGCCTAGAATGTACCGTTTACCAGAAAATGAACACAATTGATCTGTACCTGGTATGTAGGCAAAATGTGCTACATCCGCTAAGAAACGGATTTGCACTATGCTCTCTGGAAAATTCAACCCGTTATGCAGTTGTTGAAGCATGTCGCAAAATGCAGTTACATAAACGTAAAAACAAAAACATGCCCATGCGTGACTCAGTTAATTTGGCAACAAATGTAATTTAGCAAAATGCACCAAATTTAATTATTTTTGAGACAGGCATGCGCGAGCTTCATAAACAACAGAACATACTTTAGTACATTCGAATGTCATGTACGTATTTCGCTAAGAAATAAATAATATCGTATGGGTGATGCACCCTAGGGGCAGAGATAACACCAAGCTGGTTAGTGGCATTCTGATTTTGGTCCTGTAGGCTGCCATCATCTCTGCATTGTGACAATGGAATGAGATCCTAAGAGGAAGCGTTGCTGGAATAAAAGGGTGGGAAAACGGGAGTTCTCTGAGAAATCCTGCCGACCAGCGACATCGTCCCACACGATTCCCTCTTGCAAAAAACTGTGACTGTACCCACCGGGGATCGAACCCAGTGAAAATCGAACCTGGATCGTCGTGATGGGAGGATATGGTCCTGACCACTGGACCATAGTGGCCCCCATAAATGCCAATGAATGACAAAAACGAAATGCTATGAAATGACAACTCTGCGGCCAGGACGTTTTGTCCGCTGTACATTTTAAAAAATGACAAGGGTTGTCTTAAATAATCACACAGATGCTTCGTATGGTGCACGGTATTCAATGGTATGGCCTTATGAACAAGGCTTACAAATTTGTCTGTCCTAAATTTCACAATACTATGATATGTAAAAATGTTGGTGCACAACACCTAGAAATGAAGGATGTGCGAATTTGCGTTCACAGCAGGAGCGATATATCAATAGCGTTACAGTACATCAGAAAAGTCCATAACTGATTGCCTAAATCACAGGATGTGTTTTATATGACCTCCTCCACATACGCAGCACAGTCTCAACTTACGCAGTAGAGACCCACGCACACGTTCAAAGATATCTGGGAAATCTCGCATATTGCGTGCTACAGTTGCGAGTCCTGCTACTAAGTCCTCCTCGTCAACAATTGGGGCCTGATACACAGCACTTTTCATGTACCCCCACAAAAAGAAGTCCAGAGGAATTAGATCAGGGCATCGGGGTGGCCATGCAACAGGTCCACCGCGGTCAACACATCTGTATCGAAATGTTGTAATTAAGAAGTTTCGCTTAATACGAGAGAATTGAGGCGGCGCACCATCCAACTACAACCACAAGTTCTGTCGGACCACAAGTGGTGCATTGTCTAGTAGTTTAAGTAGCGTATTCTCGAGACATATCCGGTACATGACATCATTAAAGATTACAACCCCAGTTTTTTCGCAAGAGGGAATCGTGTGGGACGATTTCGCTGGTCGGCAGGATTTCTCAGAGAACTCGCGTTTCCCGACCCATTTGTTCCGGCAACGCTCCCTCGTACGGTCTCATTCCATTGTCACAATGTAGAAATGATGACAGCCTACAGACCCAAAATCAGAATGCCACCAACCAATTTGAGTTATCCCCGCCCCTAGGATGCATCCCCGATACGATATTATTTATTTCTTAGCGAAATAGACGTTCGCGGATGCCTGTCTTAAAAAAAATCACATTCGGTACATTTTGCTAAACAACAGTTGTTGCCAAATTAACACAGTCACGCATAGGCATGTTTTTGTTTTTACGCTTATGTAACTGCATTTTGCGACATGCTTCAACAACTGCATCACGGGTTGTATTTTCCTGAGACCATGGTACAAACACATTTTTTTTTATCGGATGTAGCACATTTTGCCTACATACCAGGCACAAGAACAACTGTGTTCATTTTCTGGTAAACGGTGCATTCTAGGCATTTGCGACAAGAAGAACGTTTTTGTTCCTTACGGTGTACAGCCCAATAAGACAACATGCAATGTTCACAAACTGTAACGCCAACGTAATTTTATGCGATATAAGGGAGGCAACCCCTATTATTTTCATTAAAGCGGACGGTTAGAAGGCTGAAACTTTTACACGTTTAAGATATCAATAATATGTAACACCACTCAAAGTATCGTAATTTAACTCCTAACCGTTTTTTTAATTTTTGACAAAAAACGATTTTCAAACTCGATTTTCAAGGGCTTATTCCGCCCTTAATATTCACTTTTTTTTTAAGTGCCCTATATAATGTCGACGTCATTTTTCATGAGGAATCACCTCCCGGAGTTTGGGCTGTTAATTTCCTTACAGCCTGTATAAATAAACGTATGCTGATAAAATATCTACACGACAAAAATCTAATCGAATTTTGATGAGTAATTCAGATTTTATTGACGACTGAGTATTGGTATCGTCCGTTCGACATCGAACCTTAACATACCCCTTAACATCGAGGTCTTCAGCGCTGGTGAGGAGTGACATGAGGTGAGTATGGAGCAGCGCCGGAATGACGAGGCGGGGGGAAACGGGAGATCCTCGAGAAAACTCTCGGGCCAACGGCATCGTCCGACATGATTCCCACACATGCGAAAATCCGGGGACCAACCCAGCCAATTATCGAACCCGGATCTCCTTGGGGCGAGGCGAATAGTCTGACCATTCGTCCACCATGGCCCTAGTGGAAGATGCAAATAGTATATGTATATACAGGCTCGGTATTTTCTAGGCAAATCTGGGACGACGTGGCATAGGCACAGGCAACGAGTTGCACCGTGTCGAAGCTATATCGTAACTATACACTCTCCACGTGCAATACTTCAAACGATGAGGTGACAAGCCGCGTAGACGCCGTTCGCGTGTTTAGAAACGTACACTTTCTGAGCGCTGAGGATGAGAGCACGTACAAGTCACTGAGATCAAATACAGTTTTCTCATTGATAACTCACCTCTATGAGATATTCAAAGGTTGTTTTATCATTTTATTACGTAATGACAAATACACAAGTGAACTGTACACACTTATAACTTTCAGGACCTGCCCCATTATTTTCGTACCTATAAAAACTGCAAAAACATCGTTCGAGAGAAAACAAGTTGTAAAGATCACTGGACGACGTGAAATGGATATACACACATCTAAAGTCCACTCACGTATGTTTTGTAATTTTCGAATAAACTTCCATCTGCGTAAGTTATATACAGCGCACTTAGTCTTGAGCAGGCGATCACGTCTTTCGCTTCGTAACTTGCAAGTAACGGCTATTGCATACTCATTGTGTCAGTTTTGCCGATGATTTGTTTCGAAACAGCACAGGCCTGTCTACTATCACACGCTTGTGTCTTCTGAAAGTTCACGGCTGTTAAACACCCTTTCACGAGACTTCAGCGCCTCGCTCTGTACTTGCCGTGCTCTGGCAAGAAACAATAGGAGCCTTTTCACGGTATGAACTAGACCGTTTTCAGATATTCGTTCAAATTACAACTAATCGATAGGGCCACGATTTTGTCGCGAAAATATTTTGCCCCACTTTGTTTGTGACGTACGTGCACACCTGCAGCACTGCTTCGTGGTTATTGACATCGTGTCTTTGTTCGACACGTTCCTCATTTGACTGCCCCAATTAGAATAAGATTATTGTGACTCTGAAAGTATGTGATTGTCACGGCATGTGAGAGTAAAATCATCCAATCACAGACGATGTAGCAGAGCTACGCATTGAACGCACAACGCATTGAACCAAATGTTGCAAAAATTTTTTCTCTATAAAATCGGGGTTCTACTAATCGAGTATGTCTACATAAAACAAACCTAGCCATATTTTCGCTTCCTCGGTATGTACCGAAATTGTGACTGACGTATGCCCAACGGTTTTAAGTTAATTGTACTGTACTGTTTTGGTCTAAATTACAGTGGCGGCTCGAGGCTTCTTGCAAGGGACGGCACAAGTGGCCGAGAATTGAACACTCGTTTGAACGCGTCGCCGAATACCAATGACCATGAAATATCTACTGCCTACTTATTGTGTTGTGAGCAGTCAGTAACAAGCGGTAATTACATACCAGCATGTCAGTGGCTGTAGCGTCAACTATCGCACAACACTGTATAGTTCTCTGCAGTTTGTGCCCTCCCTGGCAACAATCTTCGAGCCGCCACTGCTATATTAATTTCTACATTTTCGCAAACAAGAAAAAAACGGACCTGACAGTTCGAACTGGCAGGATGAACGTGTCACTTCTTGTAAGCTTGTGGAATCCACAATAAACATTCGGAATCAGTTGGCTTTCATGCCGATTTGAAGTACTTGAGGTGGCCCAGTGAAATGCGGGGCTCTTCAAACAAGAGTGATTATCACGAACGGTCCATACACACTGCTCTGATATCTGTGTTATGTGCAACAAGTTAGCAGGGCCCTCAGAAACATCTCCACGAGACCATGTTCCGCGTAGGAGTGTTTATATGAGGTGATATGTGGGCGACATTTCCCGGTATAGCAGGGGCTGATGGTAGAAAGCCCACGCGCGCGAATCCTTGTATTATATTATATTCTCCACCAGCAGAAACTGAATCAAAAGCATTGTACATATATACATGTGATTTACAAGACGGCAAAAATCACGTCTTTCATAACAGGTAGTTGGAATTTCATTTTAGAAGACTCTGATACTGATGAAAGATCTGAACATTTCATTGGAAAAACGTCTCACGTATTTCAGCGAAAAGATAAGAAGGAACAGATAGTCACGCGTCGTGGATTACGTATTCTGTTCTCATCACGAAGAACGACACAGCTAAATGAGAGTTTCTCAATAGGGTAAATTAAATTGGCTTAAATAACTTCGTTATAATAAATAAAATAATACCTAACGAAAAAGTAAACAGGCATATAGAGATTTCGTTAGTAAAACACGGCCAACGACTCAGGAAATGTGAATATTTGACACCAGTGGAGATAAACGGAGCTCCTACTGAAGCACCAGGTAGAAGCAACGAGTTCAAACTGTTAGGCTTCCACTGCATTTCTTGGTTCGCTTGAAAGCTGGTCTCCAAGGTAAATAAAGTCTCATCCAAAATTATTTTACATTCCTCAATCATGCAGAAATTGCAGGCTGGGTGGAACAGTGCCTCCAAATGGAATTTGCGGAGTGCAGTTTCGTACTCTTGGTAGTGTTTACTATCGAGTCTTTCGGTAAGTCTCACTTCACTCTCGGTATGTTGTCCTACTCACAGGATTTACTGTGAGTGCAGCGGACGGTTATAACTAAAAAATAACACTACGTATGTTCAGACTTGCACACTATACTACTAAGCGTCACTATGCAATGAAGGATGGCTCAAATTATGAAAGTTTGTATACATTTTTAAAGTTTTGTTTGTTACGCTGTAGACTTAATTTCAGGTATTAGATCTGTTTCACATTATTTATATTATTACTTAGCGTGCATTTTCATACAAATGCAGTTCAGTTCCTTATTTAAAAAAAATTGAACTTATACAGTAACAGATAAAATTGTTCAAATATCCTCCATATTGACTTAATAGGTTCTTTATTTCGGTAAAGAGGATATTATCTTGTGTTAAAAAGAACCATTGATGACGGCTGACTAAATCATTGTTTACTTCTAACAGTATATTGATAAACAATAATGTTGCTAACAAGCATTTAAAAAAAAAATTAAGTACTTACTCGGAGCAAATCTAGCTGCTTAATTTACTGAAAAATAAATACTGAACAAGCAAATACACAATTTTGTAAACTTAATTCTAACAATTAACAATGCAAAAAATAAAATGCTGATTAAAATATAAGCTCAGTGTTTTCCAGCTAAGCAGCTCTCCAGTTCCCCATGAAGAATCACGAATTGCCTCAGGAAGTTGTCAGGACAGATGACGAGCCTGTTAACATCTTAAATAGCTGCGTACAGGTAATTTGCAGATTGCGGACTGCAACCAAGTGAATTTGATACAAAAACTTAGTAGACAATACTCTTCGGTTTAGATAAAAAGTTTTATTAAAAAAAACAATGAAATGGAAGTAAAGGGTAAGGAAATTCGTGGATACTGACTGCATCATATGAATCTGTGAACAAACTAAGTAAAAAATATTCGTTGACAAAAGTTGTCAGGCCCTTAGTTTGCGAGAAAAATTGTATGATAGTGCGAACAACTTACCCTAAATTCCTGCTCGCTGGTATTTTGGATACATCCTGTAAACTAATTGCCTAGCTACTTTCAACCAATGAATATTTTCTGCTTAGTTTTGGTTACTAACTCGTATCCGCGAATCACCTGAAACTCTGTATAGACACTTAATTTGAGTCCTTGAAAAAAAAAAAAAAAAAGGCCAGTGGGACCATAATTACACCAAAATACACGCTGTAAGAAAAACTCTTCTATGTGTACTGACTTAACTCATGGAAGTGAGCTATCACAACCAGAACAATTAGAATACCCATATATACAGTGAAGAGATTACACTCTCAGCACACTATGGAGTGCTAAATAAAGAGTAATCAGTACTATTGTGAACTCACTACGGGGCAGTAATCAGCGTCATTTGGCGTAGCAGTGAGAGGAAGAGATTTTGGATGTCTTTCTAGCATAGCTTCATCTACGCAGCTTCGATAACAGTCCATAGTTTATTTGTTAAGAGTTCAGAGTATCCTGCAGCAGGTCAATTTGTTTGACCACGGACGATACGTTTTCAGATCTAGTGCGTGGGTTGGCCAAAGAAGCCGTGCGAAATGGCGGCCAACCAGGAAACATCGGTCGATACCTGTTACCCGCCACTTACTTTTGTATTGGTATATGGCTTCAAGCTGGTCCTGCAGATGTGAGATAACTAGAAAGTTCCAACATATATGCGTTGCAACATTGGCTTGCTAGCGTATCAGCGACGCGGACTAGGTTTAATTGCAGCCGGACTCATAAACCTACAGCGACGATTGTGTCGTGAAAAATGTTTTTCGCCATCTTGTTCCAATGCCTTACGGGCACTTCGGCAGCTCTTCTTCATTATTATTGGCAGCATGTCTTTGTTCAGACACGTCTGTCATTTGACTGAACCAATCAGAAGAAGGTTTAGGTGACACCATACGTCTGTGATTTTCCAGCAGAACTCCAAGACGAGTGAGAGTAAATTATTGGCCATGAAGCAGAGTTGCAGACGTGCACATAAGGCACTGAAACGAAATGGTGCAATCATACAGGATGACAACGAGCAGTATTGTAATTATGAATGTTCTATAAAAAGGAGAGTGTACTGTACACATGACAGTGGTTGGACGCGTGTGGCAGTGTTCGTAGAGGGATGCCATTACGTTTACATGGCGAAAATGATATCAGGAAGATGACGTCTGTCTTCCCTGATGCAATGTTCGATTCTGGTCACGAAGCTCCCCCACACTCGTTCCAGAGTCTCCACACTGATGAGCTCCACTTCCCTATGAATGGCCCCCTTCAAGTCATTTGAAGTACACCACTGCTCCATTCCTACTGAAATGGCAATGTGTTATTATGACTGCCCATGCTCTTCCCCTTCCATGTTTCCGCTTCGTTCTGTACAGTCCGTTTCATAATTGCAATGCTCCTCGTGGTCATCCTGTATATTCGCCACAAAATTGTGGTTCAACCTAAGGCACACCGTTATCACAACACTAGGTGTTGGACCGATATGGTGGCATAATATAAGACTCGGCCAGCATTAGTTATGGTGCCGCCATACATGGATGCAACCATTATGATGCTGCGTGTAGAAGCGTAATTCGTCTCATCAGGCCTGACTATCTTAGTTGCGAACCTCTTGGAGAGCAATCAGCGACGGTCTCAAGGACAAGAAGTCGCGAAGCTGCAAACGCTGACGAAACGTGCGTGCTGGTAGACGAACTCCTGAGTGAGGCTGTGTAAGGAAGTTCAAATTGGGGGGGGGGAAGCAATAATTTTATATTCTTATGAAATGGAGTTTTTCTAAACGTTATTTGGGAGTACATTTCCCTCTTACAAAACTTTTTAGCTCAGACAGATTTCCCTTAATGGCATTTCTAAGTCAACAGTTGCCAGTTTTTCTTCTAGAACAGCGCAAAAACCAATAAACCTACTGAAATGAAATAATTCACATTGAATCTGCATGTCACGAGATATGGCTTGAAGGATGTAAAAACCCACCAAAAAATTGCATGTTAAATAAAATTGCTAGAATCAGCCAGAAATCACCGTCATCAGAAATTGTGATTGTATGGTCCGCATTAACCATTTGCACCGGATCTGTATTCTCTTACACTTTGTGAATAGGCGCTGTTAGTGTCATACACGTCACTCAGTTCATCTGTCTACGACATACTGATCCCTTATCAGTTTCTTGAAGTTACAATTCTTCTGATTCGAGAGTCAATTAAGCGGTAGGTTAATTCATAATACAGATAAGCCACCCTGTAAACAAATTAATTTACCTAGCAAATGCATGGTAAAGTTCCGTAGCTTGTCTCAGGAATTTATTTTCACTTTCATAGAATGTGAAGTTACCTAATTCACCTACACGTCTATGAAAGTTCACGAAAGGAAAAATTTTCGCACATGTGCAAGCATACTTTCAGTAGGAAGAACTGTCGGTTAGAGCTATGTGGCCAATTCCACTAACGAGGACACTTATTTTCCGTTACATGTTCATAGAATGAAATCTAACAGTTCTAGAAAAGTCAAATATCCACGTTATATTTATACATAGTGTGATGCAAAGTTGCATGTCAATTTTTCGGAGGAATCATCCTCATCTTCAGAGGAACAAAAATGGTAAGGGCCGGTTTCACCAAGCAAGATTAAGGAATATTATCTAGATTAAGTAGTAAAATATCTCGATTTTCAGTCACTTATGTTTCACCACACACTTAATCGCGATTTTCTTGGGTTATCGAGATTAAATAGTTAACCCTCCAATTTCGGCCGATTTTAGTCACATTATCGAGATTAACTCAGCTCCATTGATTAACTCATAACATATGTTGTTTGTAAACAACAATTGGTGAGAGGTCTGACAATTCGCAATTCAAAAAGTGTATTACAATGGCTCAAAGGATGTAGAATCCATATTATTTTGAAGAACATAACGATGCTGACTTCAGATTACGTTTTCGTGTCAAAATAATTTGCCCACAGATATTTTGAATGGATTGACGATCGTC
>PNEQ01006456.1:0-27635 GCA_003012365.1 Medauroidea extradentata
ATGGGTGTTCTAACATCTGTGTTTCTTACATAAGACGTTTCTGTCATCTGTGTTTCTAACAAATGTGTGTTCTATATTATGTGTTTCTACCGTGTGATTGTTCTAACATTTGCAATTTCTAATGTGTGTGGTTTTTGTGGTGTATTCTATTATATGACAGTTCTAAGTTGTGCGTTTCTAACGTATGTGTGGTTCCCGTAAAAACTGTTCGGCGGGAACCTTGCACGCTAGTTCAGTACTTGGCTCGTTGAGACGATGCAGCATTTGATGTGCGCTTCAAGGTCACCCTTATAGCTCCATTCCTTCTGAACATGTAACGCCCTGGTAGGCGTCTGGGTGAACGTATTTTGCGCGTTTGAGGTCAAAAGTGCAGAAGCTGTAAAAGTGCGTGGTAGATAAATAAACGCTGAAAACATCAATTGATATCTACGCTTTTTTCGAAGTCAATATGGATAAAATATTCCATGACAATCCTAGATAATATTATTTGCCAACTTTACGAGTAAATATATTTTTCCAGAATTACTAATTCGTTACGCGTGATCTCTTGCGCCGCAGTTAAATGCACGAGGTTCCGGCGCCAGATATTGTGCCTTAGAAGTTCGTAAAACTGGAAACAAGTTTGTTTAAAACGTTGGCTAAAACTATTGTCTAGGATTGCTACAGTTATAGATTAATGCTTTTAGCGTTTAATTATGTACCACGCCCTTTTAAGGGCGCTGCCTACAACAATTTTCATCACAATTTTTTTTATTTGTACCAGATATTTTTTTTTTCTTATTTTAGACACAAAATGTGACAAAATTTGGCTCTTATGAAATGTTTTTATCTCTCATAGTTTTCGCGTAATGGCTTAGTCATATTTTGCATTTTTTTCGTTTTAAGGACTACACTAAAACTAACTGATATACCAAACTCAAAAAAATCACAGTGGATAAAGACATTGCAGGCTATAGTGTCATGCTTATAGAAATAAGGAATAAAAATTATTTGTATTTAAAAAAATTATTGGACTTCTTAAATTTTTATTTTCAGTTTCAGCATTTTTTAAATACAAAATATTTGTATTCTTTACTTTTGTGAGCATGACACTGTAGCCTGCTATGTATTTATCTACTGTGATCTTTTTGAGTTTGGCATATCAGTTGGTTTAAGTGTAGTCCTTAAAACGGAAACATTCAAAATATGACTTTAACAAGCCATCACGCGAAAACTATGATAGATGAAAAAATTTCATAAGAGCCCAATTTAGTCACATTTTGTGTCTAAAATAAGAAAAAAAAAATATCTGGTATAAATGAAAAATAATAAATGGTGATGAAAATTGCGGTAGACCCCACGCCTCAAATGTATTGCAGTGTGTTCGTAAACATGTTTTTTCTACGAAAATATTCCACTTGTGCCCATTGTGCCAACGTACGCAAAGAAAACAAACTTCAAACAAGGTCGAAACCTCATTGTAAGCACTACGCTCATAATAAACATTGTTTCTAAGTCCTCCAACATGGCTAAAAATGGCCATTTCAGACTGCTGTACTTCAAAATGTACTAATCTGAAGTATGTGAAACTCAGATTGCGACCTGCACTGAACTTAGCTGCAGACTTTCCACCAATAAAATAATATGGTCACCGCTTAGTGTCCCATAGTAAAAACTGTTCGGGGGGAAGCTTGCACGCTAGTTCAGCGCTTGGATCGTTGAGGCGACGCGGCATTTGATGCGCGCTTCAAGGTCGACCTTACTGCTCCATCGTCTTTGAGCCTCTCACGTGCGGGTAGGCGGCACCCTTAAGTGCGGCACAGCACGCGCATCAGTCCTCACCCTAACCTCTACCGTGCAGTCTTCTCGTCGACAACTCGTCTTGGAGATATTCAATCGTAACTCTATCAATATATGACGTAATATTAAAGGTGTAGGTGTACTGTGCAAGCCTATTTCCTTTAAAAGATTCTGCGTCTAGATTTCCATACCTGAAAAGGACCGCAGAAGTACACATTTTGGCCGTTTATTTGTCGAGACATACAGAACGTACCGGATATTTCCGAAATTGGGGTTTACAATTACATTTGACTTTGCTACAGTGACAGGTTCAATAAAATGATAGGGTCACCGCTTAGAAAACCAAAGCAAGCCCGTTACGGCGGGAACACTGTCGTAGAGGCGATATCACAATACGTGTGCCGGCCGACGTCGCCCGCAGCGCGGAAAATTAAACGTAAATATTTCATGTATGTGAATGTAAATTGCTAAGGTGATGCTGATGTAGGAACTTGTTTTCTTGGTGATATAAGTGCAAATATATTTGTAGCTGCAACAGAATACTATACAAATATGCAATACGATCAGCACACAGGTAATTAACCTTTACTTTAATTTATTTATATATATATATATATATATATATATATATATATATATATATATACAATAAAACACAAACAGAAAGTGACAAAAATAGATAGTTCTGGGGCTTTCCAGAATGCTAAGATGTGCAAGTTTTAGTCTTGTATGATTCCTGGGGTTTTATCTTAACTTGACTGGTGATAAGATATGTAAAGGCGGTCAATAATCAACACATCTCCTTGTTATACGGATCTAGATTGCTTCCAGAGTGAAAGAGATAAGAGAGAGGATGAGAGACAGAATGCAGCAGAGAGAGAGAGAGAGAGAGAGAGAGTGCGTGTGTGTGTTTGGGTTCAATGAGTGGGGCCAAGACTATAAGGCGAATAGATTTTTGCACCAATTTATTTCAGTGCCATATGAACACATCTGTACCTCTGCTTCATGGTCAGTGATGGGATGTTTTCTCTCGTGTCTTGGGGTTCTAATGACAAATCACAGACGTATGACGTCATAATTGCCTTACTCTTATAGGTGCAGTCAAATGAGACATGCCTGGACAAAGACACGCTGCCAATAACCATGAGGCAGAGTGTTAGATGTTGAAATAAAAAAATGCGAAATTCTTGTCGCAACAAAATCGTACTCCTATCTATGAGCAGAGATAGGAAATTTCGCGAAATGAATTTTTGCAGCACTTTGTTTCAGTGCCTTACGTGCGCACCTGCAGCTCTGCTCTGTCGTCAGTGATTGGATACCGTAACACCCAGCGTGTGGAGGTTAAACCCGCAAATCACAGACGTGTTGTGTCGCAGTTATCTGTATACTGATTGGCACAGTCAAATGAATAACGACTCCGCATAAAATACTCTTGTCAATAATCGTGAAGTTGAGCTGCATGTGTGCACGTAAGACACTGAAACAAAGTGGGACTAAAACCTTTTAGCGACAAAATCGTGGTCCTATCTATGAGTAACGTCCACTTTTTTATGGGCCTAATTATGCAAATATCACGTGACATAGCTGTATGATTTCATGCTGTTATTCTATATGTTTATCGAGTGTTTAAGTTAAACTTAGGGCAAGCAACATGTCTACAAAATCATTATAACAAACTCGTATTACATGAAGGTCGTGGAGATCGCTGGTCTACAACGATGATTGATGCAGATACGTAAGCCTACTCCCGAGATAAAGGCTATAAACCTCTTTTTATGATGGCTGTCGTCTTAAATAAGGAAGTGCGCTTTAAAACGCAATATATAGTTATAATTTTTGTCGTCTATCCGGTTAGAGACAACAATGTGAAACTACTGTGGTTTTCACATTACTTGCGAGCCATTATCGCGTGGGTAAGTATATAAAGAGAAGAGGGTCAAAGAAGTAACGGATGTGCGCGCAGCACGCAAGCAGTTACGTTCATCCTGAAAACATCGTGCACCCTGCTGTCAACTTAGCCCGTGTCATCACGAGAGACATTAAACACGTGACTGTAAATATATGGAGGTTCGTAAAGAATTAAAACTCTTCAAGGGATTTTAAAAAAAGAGACAATTACCGTATCGTATTCGATTAAATGAATAATTCAGAACATTTACAACAAAATCTTGAATGGAAAGAAAAAATATCTTGGTATTTGCGAATGTATAAAATTTTTTTCATATTCCTCCGTTAAATTAAAAAAAAGTTTAAGAACGTTAGGTACCTTCAAGCTCGTTATTATGTATTCTACTGGAATTATGACGATTAACAAAACGCCAAAAGCGGTAAAATTGTCGGAATATAAACCGTATATTATTAAATTTTTGTATAATTAACTGTAAAGTCACAATTTTTACTATTTGTGTAGTTTTTATAAGAAAAAAACAAATGACGTATCGAAATTAAACTATGGTGACGACATAAGTTATTTTTACATTCCAAAATTGAAAGATATAATTGGTATGTTCAGTAAACACAAGTTTAATGCAATTAAATATATGGATGTTTTGCCACATTGTAAATTCATTTTCATACGTATACAATGGAAAAAGTACTTTTCATGGATAAATCATACATACGTCTTTGAATAGTCAATGAAGCAAAGATTTTACTTACAAAGTTACTTCTTGCTTTAGAAGGTAATTACATAAAAAATGTAACCAAAAAACTTTTACTTTGATAACATTGTAATACATATAACGCTTAATAATTTACCAGATTTCCACATAAATTAAAAATAACTAACTGGAAGTTACCCAATGCCTTTATTTAATTGTCACAGTTTTTTTTTCTTCTAATTTGTTGGTGACGTGTATGTACATATAATAGGGTTTAACTTCTTTAAAAGCAAGGTCATTATATACGGAACCAGTTCCTCAAAGAATCAGGAAGAGGTACGGATGTGGCAAATACCTGTTGAAAAGAACATCTTAACATTCGCAAAGGTGATAGGGGAAAAACTGTTGATGACCGGACCGAAATCTAATCCCGATCCTACCGAATACAAGAATTAGAGTAGTATTTAAGAGGGCGTGGTACATAATTCAACGCTAAAAGCATTAATCTATAAGTGTAGGTTTCTTGAAGCCAATTTGCGAAAATTAAACAATAACAATCGTAGACAATAGTTTTAGCCAACGTTTTAAGCAAAATTGTTTCCAGTGTTACGAACTTATGAGGCACAATCTCTGACGCCGGAACCTCGTGTATTTAACTGCGGCGCAAGAGATCACGCGTAACGAATTAGTCATTCTGGATAAATATTTACTCATTAAGCTGGCAAATACCATTATCTAGGATTGACATTGAGTATTTTATCCATATTGGCGTCAAAAAAAGCGTAGAAATCAATTGGTGTTTTCAGCGTTTATTTATCTGCCATGCACTCTTAACACAAAATGCATACCACACTAGATTAAAACGTGGTGTAATAAGGCCGATAGGTCGATGACAACGTAGATATGAAAAATCACCCGGTACCAAGAATCTGAGTGCCGAACCATTGTGCTAGCCCAATCAACCTAGGAAATTCCAGTTTCTTCTCCAGGCCTTCATTGACCAGGAATCTTCAGAGACGGTGTTGCGCCTGGATTGTGTCGTGGAAACAATCGTAGCAAGTCAGAGCCAGGGTAGGTCTTCGGTACCATTTCAGCTGTCGAGAACAGCTGATAGCAGGTTTGGCTACTAGTAACAATCTTAGCGAGGCCAAGGCTAATGGACGACTTGAAAAGAGGCGGAGCTTCAGTCAGGTGTGGGAAACAATTCCTATCTCCATGGATACCGCAGCCGAACATAACCTTTATTTCGCAGCTGTTTGGCTTCACGTGTCCCAGATGAGATGTACATCAAGAAAATTGATTATTTGTTTGGAATTTGATGTTTTTTCAGGTAAACATTAATCTTTTGTATTTGTGTATCTTAACAATGAAATTAAAACTAATATTTTTTACCCTTGCGTGCAAATCCATGAATGCACAACATTTTTGCTTTCTGCAATTACCAACTAACAAATCAGCATGTTTGTAAACAAGCTTCGTTTCCCACAGTACTTTTCCCCTGCGGTGGCGTCAGGGGGCGAGTACTTCAAGTCGTCCATTGATGTGACCTCCAGGGAAGACCTAAATCAGCGTAGAAGTTATCACACGCTTGCTGAATCATCGGCCATTCTGTCTCTGCGCCTTCTCAGCCCACGGCGACATCACCGCCAGTGCGTCGTGGCATCTCGTGCACGTCGCGGTGTATTTCAACTTTACAGCTGCACTGACAAGTACCTGCGCCTCGTCGCCCAGCCAATCACCTGCTTCGTTACGAGTCTGCTGTAAATCGTCACCGTAATCGAGTTCTTTGTTTGCCAACTGGTCGATCTAGTCATTTAAACCACTCGGCACATCTGTTCCGTACGCGCGGCTGCTTTTTCGCACGCGACTTACCTTACAGCTAGGAAAGACACAAATAAAGTAATAAATAATTTTGTATTTGTACCAAATAATAGCAAACTCGGAGATGTTAGCTTAGCCTTGAGAAAGTTTTCGTCCTGTATTTTTTAAATAACACGTATATAATATGTTTTACGTATGTATGCACAAGTTAAGTACAAATAGAATAAATTTTGGTCTGCTTGGGATCTGAACCTGCACTCATAATATGCTAACCAGAACAGTAGCAGTAAGATATCTGTGGAGTGCAAGAAGAAACTAACTACAGTGCTATGTTGCCACATTGTATATGTAAAATGTCATCTTACATTATTTTGTAACTGTTATTTCAGTCTCCAATTTAGATCAGTTTTCGGGCGTGGTGCTCATTATACGGTTATTTTTGAACATCCTGTGCACACATATATATTTATATAGTACTCCTAATACAATACCAACATAATTAAAAAAATACACATTTTTCAATTATATATTAGGTGAACTAGATGTTAATGTTCTCTACCTAATGCACTACTAACATAACCAAGAAAATCATTCCAAACATTAAAAAGAAAACTTTTCGTTTTAGCATATTTGTCAAGTAACAGTAATCATCAGTGCAAGAGTAACATTACTACCATTTATGTTGTTTGAAGATAAGCAATAGAAGTTATGTTTAAGTGCAATGTCTACTTATTTAGAACTGAGTTTATATTACACTGTATTCATCACTAAATCAAAAGTATGCTATGTATTTATGTACGTACAACTGGCTTTATCTCAAAATGAGATATTTTGAGTAACGTTGGTATTGCATTAGGTATGCGATATTTATAGGCCTACTCTGGATGGTTTAAAAACAACAAACCATCAAGTAGATTTTGATATTATTTAAAAAATTTAAATTTTGTATTATATTTTCTGGCTATCATAATTCTTATCATAATTCACTTAACGAAAAAATTGAGAACACATTTTCTACTTACTTTTCCAAAAGTTATCACCATGCAACAATAAAACACTACGTCTGGACTAAATAAAATAAATATCTTACGAGGAGGATACCAGAGCGCCAAGATATCACACCGTAAATGTATATTTTATGAATGGATGCCCGTAGGAAATCTGCGTAGCCAAAGGATGAACGTGAAGTGAGGACCAACGATGGAGCAGCACTGTAATGAGGGGTGCGGGGGAAATGGGAGATCTCTTAGAAAACCTACAGACAAAAGGCATAGTCCAGCACAATTTCTAAATGTGAAAATCCGTGGACCGACCCCACCGGGAATCTAGCCCGGATCACCTTGGTGGGAAGCGAATAGTCCGACCATTCGACTGCCGCGGCCAAACGGCACGATACAGTTAAATTTAGGTGGTCCGCGATAAAGTAAGAACTTTTTGATGTCCACCTTGTCTGGGATATTGATTAAAAATTATTATCCGTTGTGGTCTTAGACGATAACTTTTGAGCCAATTAGAAGCTATACATTTTGATTAATACTTGGGTTGCCATGTTTGTATAAAGTCCGGTACACACTTTCTTTATTTTCTTCTCAATTACTTACTTATTTCTGTTTATAAACTTCGATAGTGATTTTACTCCAGAATTACGTACCAAAACTTCTATGTTGCGTACACGCTATCACCGTTTACTAACAACTTTCGATACGTAGAGAAGAAAAATATATTTGTAATATTGGTTGCTATAAACCGTTAAGTATAACTGTAGAATTCCCGAAAACTATTTCACACACAAGACATGCATCTGACTCTCAAATAAGTTACACTACCTTGTATCATTTAGGTTTTGATAACTCCGGCAGTCATTGTCTAGCAGGAATCTATTCAAATCACATTGGCAACCCTGTTTGCCTACTTCGCGTACGCCGTGGCTGAAACTGTGCATTGCGCATGCGCGTGAACATACACTGCGATGAAAAATAGGACGGGCTGTATCTGTGAAATTAAGTACGGAATTATGTCTGGAACCAGCGTAGTTGCAGTACATACTGTCGCAGAGTTACTTGCACAGTATTTGGTACGGAATCCTATACTGAATTATTGGTAGCATGTAACGAGGGATTGGTAAAAAAAAAAAAAAAAATAGCAATCCTATACAATAGTTTTAGACAACGTTTTAAACAAAATTGTTTCCAGTGTTACGAAATTCTGAGGCACAATCTCTGACGCCGGAACCTCGTGCATTTAACTGCGGCGCAAGAGATCACGCGTAACAAATTAGTAATTCTGGATGAATATTTACTCATAAAGTTGGCAAATACCATTATCTAGGATCGTCATTGAGTATTTTATCCATATTGGCTTCGAAAAAAAACCGTAGAAATCAATTTATGTTTTCAGCGTTTATTTATCTACCCCGCACTCTTAAGGAATTTCAGGACTGTAAATTAACCGAAAGGAAGAAAGTAGCTAGGATAGCAAAAGTGCTAACTTTATGGATAACTTGCTATACTAATGAAATTCCTCGTCGTGAAGCACTGTACACTATGTACAGTTGTAAACACTTGTTGTTTACAACCAGTATATTTCCAAAAACTCGCCGAGTATGTTTGTCTTTAATTTACGTCGCCCGCTCTCGTAGTATTGCGCGCTCCGATGTCTTCGCGGAAACGTCGGGTGGAAGAGAGACTCGGCGTCATTCAGCCAGGAAGTGATGCCATGCAACGAGTTTCCATTTAAAATAAAAAGGAAGACGACGAGAGAGGAGAGTAAGTAAAAGCACGGGTATGACGAAGAAAAGGAAATGAGGTGAACGTGTGTCAACCGTGTCCTCTCTTCCCGCGAGACGGTAGTCGCCGCGAACCACGGGATAGAGACGCCACGAGCGCCTGGGTCGCTTTAACTTTCTCGCTCCTCGGAAATACTCGGGAGCATTCGTTTATCTTCGGCGTTTGAGCGCAAAGGCAGCGCCGCTTGTATTCCTAACAAAACCGTCCTCTTCAACGTTTTAAACTATCGTAAGCAGGGGTGACTTTGGACATATGAGGATCTTTGGGTAAGATTAGTTCCACTACAAATTAGGAAACTCATTTGTATTAGTTTGGCAAGATAAGTCTTCTGCCGCTAGTTGCACTGCTATCAGTAAGGGGAACTACGAACTTTACCGAAGTCGGTACCGAGGATTCACGAGTGTAGTTTAATGTCTTTCGTGAGACTGTTCTTAGCTCGTCTTACAAGACCGTCAACATAATAATTTGTTGCAGTCACATTCGTGAATCCTCGGTACTGACCTCGGCAAAGTTCGTAGCTCCCTTACCAAAACCGGCGCCAACTTACGGCAGAATTTTTTCCCTTGCCAAACTCACCCATAAGAAAATCGTTTATCTTCCTAACCTGTAATAGAATTAACCTTACTATGGGACACTTTTATACTATTTTTAAATTCCATAGTTGTCAGCTGGGTAAATATTAATTAAATATCATGTGGCTATCTATTATTCTGAATTTATCATCAGCAAAATTCTCCATTCAGGGCTACCATATATACAAAAATTACTATTGTAATGTTCCAAAGTCGTCACCCCACGTGTCAAAAGTTTCCCCGCTTACGGTAACCTTAAGTTAACCAAAACTAACCTAATCTATACATATGTAACACTTGTTTATATATATGTATATATATATGTGTGTGTGTGTGTGTGTGTGTTGGTGTGTGTATGTATGTATGTATGTATGTATGTATGTATGTATGTATGTATGTATGTATGTATGTATGTATGTATGTATGTATGTAAGTATGAGTTCGATGAACTCCAACATTGTTTGACCGATCGCCATGAAACTTGGCGCATATATGTATTTGTCTTGAAAATAGTTTTTAATCTAGCCACTTTATTCTAACTCGCCACTAGATGCGCTGCAGTGCATCATCTTCTAAACCGTCCCACCTATCGCGTTCCTGTGTCATTCGTCTGAACGGGATGAAAATTCTGAGTTGTTGCACGTGCGCCCGCGACGTGGGCGCACCCAGGTGTACGGCTTGGTGAGGTCACAAGAAATAACACATTCTGCAAACTACACGCGGGTGGATCTCGACAAACCTCTTATACACTACACTATAGCCTATAGCTTTAGAAAGATGTGAACACACTTTACTTACAGTAACCTGTAAACAAACTTGTATAGTTCACGCGCACCTTGCTGTAGTACTAGTACACATATAAACCTATATTAAAAATTGAAAACTTCGCCCTTGGGGGGGGGAGCATGCCGCAAGTGCTATCCCCCATGGGTGCGCCCATGGCCTGTGAAGGTTTCTGCCAATAAAAAATGTAGACCAGGGTGTACAAAACGGGGTACAGGGTATGGCGGGTCAGCTAGTCGAAACTAATTGTCACAGTAGACGTGGATAGGAGGGGGAATGTCTGGCTGAATCGGCGAGGATGAACGAATGCCCCCGAGCATTCCCGAGG
Organism: Medauroidea extradentata; assembly: GCA_003012365.1. NCBI lineage: Eukaryota > Metazoa > Arthropoda > Insecta > Phasmatodea > Phasmatidae > Medauroidea > Medauroidea extradentata. The sequence goes on from PNEQ01006456.1 coordinate 10,670, forward strand.
AGCGAGGAAGTTATGTCGTCCCAGACGCTACTAGAGAAGGCGTCGTGTCTGCGCGGAAGGCGTTGTCGGCCCCGCCATGTCACGGCCTTGTTTTTCTTCCCCTTTCTTCTGCGGACGCCCCTCCCCTTCCTCCTGCTACTGCGGGAGCTGCTGATTGGTATTCAGACCGGTGCCCGCGTCCCCGACAGGTTCCCGACGTCGAGGCTCCGAGGGTCTCTTCGGTCGAGCGACGTCGTCGCAAGCGCGCGCGGCCCTGCCTAGAGTGACCGACACGTTCAGTACTTAGGGCCCTGAAAAATTCGCGTTTCCTTACAGGCGCACGCTATAATCCAAACTATTATTAAGTTTGTGTCATTTCGTAACTGGACTTTGACTTATCTTACACCTCCTGGAGAACACTGTGCAGATAATAAAGAAGCAAATAATCACAGAGCCGATAATGTGGTATCACTGTGTCAGCGAGGAGCCAATGAACAGCTGCTGTCTACATGCACTGTAGAATCAGAATTAGTGAATGGTCACAGATTTGCTAGTGGTTTTCACAGATTTATGATGGGGTAGTTTTAACTAATTGAAGTTGTGACAAACCACTGGTAAATATGTTAATATTTACTTGTTTCTATGTATAGTGACAACAATCCTAAAGTGAATCAGTAAATATTCACTGATTTTCTAATGGTTTTCCACTGATGTAATTTTTGAAACTACTCTATTCGGGATCTGTGAAATCTACTGGCAAATCTATGGATATTCACTAATTATAGTTTAGAGCCTGAGTGTAAATACATTCTTGTAGGATAGCTTACATGTCAGCGAACTCAGGAATTTTCCCAGTCGCTGTCAATAGACACGCCGGGTAGTTTTACAATTATTACGATAGTAATTATATTATTTTACAAAGAACTTAGGCCTATATATGATACCAAAAAACCGTTATAGTTTTGACACTAATACCTCAATGCTAATATGTAACTATTTATGTCCTAATATTTTCATTACAATGTACCCCACGTTTTTTTTGTACCCAAAGTATTACAAATATATGTATAAACATTATCCAAAATCAATCAAAATATGTTTTCACGGGTGAATTACACATTATTTTGCAAAATTCCTAGAACATTTTTGCTCAAAAAGGTTTGTAAAAACTGCGTTTATAGTATACGTTTTAGCTTTAACTTATTACAACGGTCTCTTAAAGCTAGCTACGGATCGTACATTAAGGGCTGTATCTATAGACCTCTTTCGATTGACAACCAACTGCTCACCAATGCTTTCTCTATGTGGATAGCAGTTGGTTGTCATTCGAAAGAAGTTTATAATATCGGCCCTAAGTATACTTGCACTGTTAAGTTATTTAAATTCCATCAATTACGAAGATAATTTTTGTCAAGAGTAGGCTATATACCTGGTTCGCAGCTAGTGTACATGTTTCCTTCCCTAAATGTCAAGGTTAGGGGCTCGTCATTGAAACCTACTATATTCTATATTTTTTACGAGATAGTGTTTGTTCTGTAGACAGTTCTTGTGACTCAAATTTTATCTCATGAGAATTTTTTAGTTTCCATAGTTTTGCTTAAGCGCGTGCAAAGTAACATTCATACTGAAGTATCGTGACAAAATACTTCAAGAAATGTGGCAGGGAGGAGGGAAAAATACACACATAGAGAACGAAATAATACGCAAATAACTTATTATGTTTTGTTACAAAACTGCTTTAACTCAGAAAAATTTCTTACAATAAATAAAAATAATATCGTTTTTAGTTTTCTGTATTAACTTCGCGTATTTATTCTTAAAATAGTTAAATGAGGCATGTGTCATCTTATTTCAGTGTCAATTATTTTATTTCAGTAGGCCTAAGTTAGTTATTTGTTTTTGGTGATTTGTATGTCCCCGCAGCATGCACATTTTGACTTTGACTAGCATCACGTTAATTGTTTTGCCTTTCACCAGTGGTTGCTTTACTATACATTTTGTAAGACAGTCAAATGTATACTGGTATTACTAGACTTGTCTATTATAAGCGCTCATCAGTTGTTCTAATTACAAGCTGATGGTAAGTGTTGCATGCTGTGGATGGGTTAGTAACTGTCTTAACTATTCAGTAAGTATATTTACACTGCACAGTACTGGGAGAATGTATAGCAGTGTGATGTAAAACAAAACACAAGTAACGTTCTCAGTGGCGGTGGAAGATATTCATGTAAAGGAAGGGGGACAGGGATCGTTTACATATATTTATTTCCGAGTATTTTCTTATAACGACTTATTAAAGCGGGGTGGGGGTGCAGGGTTCTTCCCTGAGAAATTTAGATTTTAGTGTGCAAATTTGTGTTATTGAAGTGGTTTTCGAATCTAAATATTGAATATATAGCTGGCAGAAATTGTAGTATTTTTAAATATTAAAACTTAGGGTGGGTACTATACTGTCCCTCACCTCTGTTCTAGGGGAAGGACATTGTCCCCCTGCCCCTCCACACCAACTCCCACGCCAGTGGACGCTCTACAACGCCGTTCTCGCGTCGGGCGAGGTGTTGTCATAACCGCAGCCACCACGAGATGCGGAAGCTGTTGTAACCACGACCTGCCTCAAGGCTGTGTGGGAAACGGGAGACGGGCGCGGTCCTGCTACCATAGTACGGGTGCTGGGACGGGAGGGGAGAGGGGGTAACTCAATGAACCGCAGATACGTAGATTCTTTACCTACACTCTATCCGCTGTGCGACGTGACGAAGCTTTTCTGTGTCTGTAGCTTCATATACTGGATGTTGCGAAACTTGCACATCTATATTTTGGGGAAACAATTCTCACATGTACAGAAAGACAGGCCCTTAGGGGCGTGATGGTGGAGAGGCCGTGATGTATGACACAATTTTATTGTATTTTCACTTGTATGTAACTCTTATACCTATATATTGATTAAAATGTGTGTTATATAACTTTAACTTATGTTCTTGTGTGGTAAAGATGTCTGAACAGTTATTACGTGATGTACTATAAATTCCTATGTTGTTAAAGTGCTTTTGCCTGTCCTAACATACGAGCTTGCAGTTCAACACCATCGATATCCTATGCTTTGTCGTAGAGGAAATTTTGACAATACAATTTGAATAAATGTTATGGTTAAAAAAGGAAAAATACAGTAAAGTTGTCTATCACTCCCACTTATGGGTGTAAGAGGAAGTACGCTGGCTGGGGAGTTCGGCGTGCCTGGGAACGGTGTAGGGGTTGTGGGACCTTCCCTCTCATAGTAACAGCGTCCCCCTGTCAGTCTAGTGATTACACAAGATAGGACTCGTCCAAAAAGCAGGTTCGTTTTGCCCTTAGCCCTTAGCAAGGCGGACCCTTGTGATTCAACTCGCAGTTGGTTCTGTTGCAAGGTGAGATGGTTTACACTAACTGTCCATCACGATTGTAAGGCACGTACCTCCTTCTGTCGGCTGTATACAACTGCTCCATCTTGCTTTCATAGCTGATCTGAATTTAGTGGCATGGTGAGTCCTGCGACACCTCGTCTGGGACACGCCATGTGGTGGCGCAATTGTGTGTAATAAGAACAGACTTCTCTAATCCTATTACAATTGTGCAGGGTGGGGTGAGCGCTCTTGAGATGTGTGGGTCTAAGGATCCTGAAATCATGTACAGGAAGACAAAATGTTACAAAATATAATAAACTTCGTGAATAATATGGAAGTTATTAACCTACACGCAGTATGGCATACTTAACATTCTTCAGCTTGTAAAGAGCGCAAGTGTTGAGCATTGTTACTATACCTATCTGGTAACATAAGTACGTATACATTTAACTGTTTCAGAAAAAAGCGGCGGAAACAATTGTCCTGTATCTGCTTTCTAAACGCTCGTATACGTCAATGTGGTAAATTTACAAATATAATTTTCTGAACAGTATTGTTGACAAACCTAAGTTTAGCCTCGGGTAGGAGAGGTAGGGGCGCTAGTGTTTCCAAGTCGCCGTGTGAAGGCAGTGGAGAGGAATGTCTCGGGGCCCTCCCTCCATGTACACTCCATTCATATTGTAAGCGACCATCTGCAGTAGGTCTAATATGCCTGTGCAATGATATACCTTATATATGCGCGGTGCAAAACAACACGACCTGGACAACAACTAACTACACACTGGTTGTCACGTGTCAGCTGACGAGACTACGCAGTGCATGTCTCGACGGCCATGCTACTTGCTCGCTATTGGTTGGGAGGGTGCAGCGGGACAAAGGAGTGTAGGAGGGTGAGGTATGTCAGAGAAGGGGACGGCTGTAGTTCACATATTTTCCGAGGACACACTTAGGTTTGTCGAGCAGTGTTTACATAGGTCCGAAAACGAACCAAGCACGGTGGAAAAGTGGTAAAATCACTCACTTCGCATTCGGGAAGACCCGAGTTCAATGCCCGACTCCAGTCCTCCTGATTCCAGTTTTCCAGGGTTTTCCGAAGTCACTCTAGGCGAATGCTGAGATTATTTCTTATACAGGATCTGGCCCACCCTTACCCCCTTCCCCCCGGACTCCCGGTCCACCGCGTACCTCTACCATGGTCTCTTGCTGTTCGAGGACACGTAAAGGTGACCAAGTAAATAAAATTAAAAATTAATAAATAAAACAATGTATATGTTACTGCGCACGTCCTAATGCTGCACACGCGACACTTCGCCCACCACGATGCTACAGCGGAAAACGTTTTGCATCCAATTAAATGGTTCGTACTCATATGGTCTGCCCAGCGATGGCGTTCCGCAGCAACTCGATCCAGTCCGGGAGCTCTAAGCCTTTCATGTAATTGTGAACTGTAGTGCAGAAACGGTGCGTTTTCGGACCTGTGTCCGTTAAACACTACATGGTCTTCTAGACAGGGGGATTTTCTGCATTGAGATGAGGGAAATTTTTGTTCAGGAATAAATGTTAGGGAAAAATTATGAGCAGGAGTTTTCGTATGTTTTTTTTTTTTGACAAAACTCCAAGCTTCACCTGTTCTAAGCCAGGGCGGGTTGGCTAGCAAGCGATACACGTGAAACAAAAACACAGTAAAAAAATATGCACGGTGTTAAAAATACCGAAAAATAAGACAAGAAACAAATATTATGTATTTGTGAAAAGGAGTTTAAAAAACACATTTTAGTCTAATTTTATGGTGAATACAAACTCATACGTGTGGACTACTGCTTAAAACCGTGTTTTTTATTCCTACAATTTATCTCGGAGTATAAAATAATGTATAAGAAATCTGATGCTGAAGCATCACTTTCACCTTCCACCAAGGCGATCCGGGTTCGATTCCCGGCGGGATCGGGCCCCGGATTTTCACATGTGGGAATCGTGCCGGATGATGCCGTTGGTCGGCGGGTTTTCTCAGGGATCTCCCGTTTCCCCCGCCATTATCATTCCGGCGCTGCTTCATGCTCATCCTCACCAGCGCTAAATACCTCGATGTTAAGCGCTGACCAAAACCTTTCACTCACCAAATATTCAGTGACTCGCAATTCTTGCCCCGCCATCTGGGCTCTGGGATGTCTTTAATTCATGTCAGACGCCCTCGAAACAAAAACGGTAAACAAAGAAAACTGCTAATCTCTCTAGACATTTCAAGAGAACACGTTGTTGTAGGAAGATAGCTACTGTGTGCCCTATCTCAGCTCCACGCCTCGTTGAACACGATGAACGGCGCCGTTGCTCACAGCATGCGTTCTGGTAGCGCGCTCTCGTTTCCACAATTCTCCGAAGAATGTTCACGTCGTGTTTACACGCAACGTAAGCTTCCAACAATACCACGCCGAGGTGAACCTCCACAGTATGAAACTGGCTGCAGATGTACCTTGTGGAACTTAAAGTCATGCTCTCTAGTTTATATTTTTTAGCGATAAAATATATATAAATATATATATATATATATCTTAAACGAGAGCAGATATTAAAAACCTGTCTGGCAGTTTATTTAACTATCGTTTTCTTCTTGTTGACTGATTTTTTAATGCAGTAAATACTATGATTTTAGCTAATTATGTAATTAACGAACTTCTGGTTAAATGACTTTTTAGTCGAAATCATATAATTTCTTGCTTTGAAAAAAAAATAGTTATCACGGCAAAAAACATTTTAATTCTAAACTTTCCGACAGATTCTGATATCTGCTCTCGCTTAAGCTTAAAAAAATTATCGCAAAAACATTAGAAACTAAAGAAAATGACCTTAAGAGGGCGTGGCACATAATTCAACGCTAAAAGCATTAATCTATAACTGTAGGTTTCTTGAAGCCAATTTGCGAAGATTAAACAATAGCAATCCTATACAATAGTTTTAGCGAACGTTTTAAACAAAATTGTTTCCAGTGTTACAAACTTCTGAGGCACAATCTGTGACGCCGGAACCTCGTGCATTTAACTTTGGCGCAAGAGATCACGCGTAACGAATTAGTAATTCGGGATAAATATTTACTCATAAAGTTGGCAAATGCCATTATCTAGAATTGTCATTGAGTATTTTATCCATGTTGGCTTCGAAAAAAGCGTATGAATCAATTGATGTTTTCAGTGTTTATTTATCTACCGCGCACTCTTAAGAAGTCTTCTCCAAATGTGGATGCAAGTAGGCGCACATGTTACCAAAGGCGTACAGAACTAAACGTGTGAAAACGAAATGACCTCTTTGATGTTACAAACATCCCGCCTACACTTTCATAAGAAAAAATGTGTTTTCCAAATAAGATTTCAATTATCTGCGACAGCTGAACGGGTTCACAGCGTCTCACACCAAAAATTAAATTTTTATCAAATGGATTAATTTGCTACCCATGGTAGAGATGACGTCAACACACATTCATACCATGAGGTTCCGGGTCAGAATTCAGTGTTCTACAACTAACTGCAGTTAAGATTTTAGTAAGAGGGGACATTATAACTACCGTATACATGAAACTACAGACAGGGAATTTACATAATTCCTGATGTTCGTTATCATATTACGTAATCAAGGTTATTTGGATCTTGTGGGGTAACTTTGTCGACTCAAAATTTTTGGAATTCATGTCATTCGGTGAAGAAAGTTTTCAACGTAAACTATATGGATAAAAGACATATTTTCAACACTCGGTTCCAATTACCTATTTATTTAGCAAAACACCCCAAAATTTTCATTTTTAATGGTCAAAGTAACCCCGAAAATGGCCAAAGTTAACCTGGATTACGGTTTCTTCACCAGAAGAGGCCCTGGTCGATTTATTTCCCCATTTACCTTGTGTGAACTGTAGTAAATATGTTCTAGGGCACGTAAAACATAATATTTTCCTGGTATTTGAGTCAGCATCTGATACTTAGGCATCCAGGCTTCTTGCCGTACTGATATGTTGGGTCATTCGGCTGGCACGCGCGGCTGTATCTTTGCAGTACACAGCGGTTTCATATCTGTATTCCTTAGTGTTCTGTGGCCATGGCCTCGTAGCAACTGTCATGGGTGTCGCAGTTGCTGGGTGCGTCGAGATGCGACTGTCGACCCCGTCAGTAGCCCGTCAACCGCTCGTCTGTATACGCAGACTGGCAGCCTATCCATCAGGCGCTATTGAAAACATGCGTTCCGCCTCGGGAGCGTAATAGTGGTTCTTTGTTCTGCAATGATCGGAGAACTTCGCTAGTATTCGTGTCGCCACTTTTCACGCGTCATGTTCCGCCCATTCTTTCCCCGTGCCATGTGACAGTTAGTAAATTCTGTTCGCTTAATTGAAGGACGGTTTTGTTAGGTTAGGGGAAATACAGTAACAATGCAGGGCAGTTCCCTAAGCTAGCAAAACCATGTTTCTATTAACCAAACAACAATTTTTTTGACATTTAAACTAACTTAAACTAACCTAAATCAACCTAAACTGTCACAGAGGGCTGGGAAAGGGGGAGGAGGTGTTTGCGCAGAACGAGGCGTGTGATGTGTGGCAACTCGAACCCTGGCGAAGTTTCCCGATCATTGCCGAACAAAATAGAACCACTTTTATGCTCCAGAGAAATAGGTTCCTTGAAACATACCGTCGTCTGTCGAGTCTTACATTCGCCGTCGTGTACCGTCCTCATAACCTATCTCGTCTGTTTTTTTCTGAGCATGCAGGGTATTTCAGCGCTGATGTGGAAAACCTCTGTCTCATCACTTCCTCGAGGTATTTAACGGATTTCTCCAACCCACGTAACATTCGACGACCATTCACAGATTGACTCGCCAAATTCATACTTGAAAAATAGATTTAACTTACTCTTGACGACAATAGTTTATACTAACGTGACGAACCTACTTGTGATACAGTAGCGTAGGTTATTATTTATGCTTGTGGAATCTGCAATAAAATTCATGAGGATTTAATTATCGGAATTAGGAGCTAATGATTATCACACAACTGCATATAATGAGTATTAGCGAATGTTCTTCCAGACATACCAGTAACTTATACTAATGAAATAAAAGTATTAATCTACAGACACTTTATATGAAAGCCAAAAATAACATAACGGAAATGCGTAATTTTGAATTAGGAAAACTTTGCAACTGCAAGCGAATTTCTGCATGAGTTGCATTACAGCCTGGCCTATTTTAAGAGTGTTTGTAGCACATTACAAAATTAAACTATACGGAACAGATGACTATTGAAATTCTTAAATATTAATGCATATTTTCGGTGTGTATCTTAGTTTAAGAAATGGCATGACAGCATATAAGTCCATACTCTAAGTTACAAAATATCACATGATGTATTACATGTCCGGAAATTTTTTACACCCATTGTGACGTGCACAATTAAGAATTAAAGACAGCGTGGAACATAATTAAAGGATTGTTCCCGAGTTTTTTTCAGACTGGTGCCAATAACTCAAATATTTTTTAACCAAAAGTTTTGAGAAAATTTGAGTCAATGTGCAATCACACGATACACAATACTGTGGACGCGTTTTTTAAAATAATGTACCATTTGTCAGCAAAAAAATAATTTCCTTCATTTTTGCTTATTTTCACGACGAAAAACGCGGTACTTTGGGTAATGAAATCTAAAAAACCGTTCAGTATAATTCTACAAAAAAAATTCAGCTACAAATTATAACATATAAGTGTCAAAACTGTGCAACGAAATTTTGATATGAGTATTAGGTAGCAATAAAAAAAATATTTTCGAAATCACTGCAAAACTCTATTACAAGGCCTTAATATAGTACATTAAATTAAGTTTCAGGATTTTCAGAGTTCAATACAGGATATGATAAGGAAAATAATTTTAGGTTATTATAGGAAAATTTATTCCCTCCTCTTGGGTTAAGAAAAACATTTGCTTGGATTATTTTCGACGGATTTTATTGTTTATGAAACATATTTTGCGCCTACGATTTCGTTGTAATTTATTTGAAAGGAATCAAATGTACAAAATACTTTTGTAGATTTGTCGTGGATTTTAATAAACCTGTCGACAACTGTTTGGATTTTGTGTAGCACATACACTTATTCTTATGTAGTGTTAGCTGTGAATCAGTCGAAGTCAAATTATACGTTCTGCGTATAAAACAACAAACTGCACAATCAATATTTCCCCTATTTAATTGCATTTCAGATTATCGCGTTTCTGTAGACCTGCGTATATGTAATACACGTTTACACATTACAGAATGGTCAGACCATCTGTCTTCCACCAAGGCGATGCGGGTTCGATTCCCGGCGGACTCAATCCCTGGAATTCCACATGTGGGAATTGTGCTGGATGATACCGTTGGTCGGCGGGTCTTCTCTGAGAGCTCCCGTTTCCCCCGCCCTTCCATTCCAGCGCTGCTACCTACTCACGTCATGTCACCCCTCATTCACTTCTACATTACAACAGACACATTTACGCACAGTTACGTGTAAAATAGAATGTCCAAACATCAAATAAAAGCTCATGTAAACAATAAGATTGTGATAGTAAATTAACTGCCGTATTTTTTTTTTGCTCGAAGTCACGTCACGAGCGACAATCATCAAAAAAAGTTTAAATACTTGCTCGCTTTCATAGATAAATGCGTCTCTTACAAAGTGAAACCAATTATGTTCGCAAAAATAATGATGTAAAAAAAGATAAAACAGGCATAAATTTTTATTTCAGTCCAGAAACATTAGAATAGTATACTATTAATATATACTTTTAATAAGAAATTAAATAACTTAGGTTAATCTAATACGCGTAATCGACCACTACTAAAGTTTTATTGCAACAAATTAGTATCCTCGGTTCATTAAATTTCTAATATATGGCCGATGTACTTTTAGATAAAATGATGGCCGCGCGTCGTACTGTGTTTTTGCTGTGGGTAAGTCTGACCTTCACTACGTGACAGGAACAACGCACATGGTATACTGCCTGTGTGGTGCTGCAAGTATTTTACAACTCTGCCATTAATTAGTTTAATGGCATCCCGTGACGAGCCGTGTCGCGCCCATGTTCGCAAACCCTGCACGTGTTCACGTTGCATTGTACGAGCTGCTCGCTTGCTGCGCCTGGTGCGGTAGACCTCACGCAGGACGGCACTGTCGGGCGTTCAGCGTACGTGCTAGGTGCCCGCAACACGTGCTCTCCAACAACTATTTCTATGTTCACATTTTGTGATCGTATTGTGTAGGGATGTATGAATGGTCTAAAAAATAGAAACAATTTTTATAAAACTTATAATTACGAGAGTTATAAATGTGTGTAGTTTGTCATACATATTCCAAAACTGTCGTATTTTAATGTAATAATTCCCATGGCATAATTGTTATTGTACATATCAGTGCGGCTCAAGGAAGTTTCAGAGAAATTAGTTTGTAGCTTTTTTTAATGTATGTACGAATTCTGAGAAACGTAGAGAAACATTAAACCTTGATTGTATACGAATAGAGAATCCTTCACGCCATTGTTATTACTCAAATAAGTGCACAAGATAAAACAGCATTATATATTAATAATTTTGAGAAACTTGTTGGACACAATAATATTGTATTTAAATGTCATCAAATTAGTTTACAAGATACATGGAAAATATTTTTAATGAATTTCGTGGATTTCGCATATGTCCAATAATGTAAAGCCGTAAAATCGTATACTCTAAATTTGACACTTGGAAACCTTTAGAATTTAAGGCCAGAGGCCTACCCGAACGTACTACCCGTGTCTGAGAGCAGGAAGGAAGGGAATAATAAGGGTGCCGCTGGAATGTTCACTAGTTCATCGATCCTCTGCACTATTTGCCGTTTTTTTAATACTATTTTAAAATTCTAAAAGGGAGCAGATATCTAAAAATTCGTCATATAAGTTTTTGTAAACATTTTTACTATGCAGCCTAATTATTTCAACGTAAAAAGTTTTGGCTCGTTGTCGACTTGAAAAAAAATTTATGGAAGTCTATAATTAGCCTAATGGTACAATTTTCAAAACCGGTTTCTCAATGTCTGTTTAAAGTCTTGGTTACCTTATAACACGATTGGTTTAACTATAACTATTAAGTGGCAATTAAAACTAAACTGTTTCTCAACGTACTTTGATCGTATGTTTACCTAAGCAATGGTTAAGGTAAGTTTGGCAACAATGTTGTGACGTTTCGGGTTGCGATTGGCTGCAGTGAAGCGTTTGGTTTGTTGATTTTGTGGTGCAGGTTGGGGGATGAAGTATGTATCATGGGCGAAAATCAGCTGCCGCGTACTGAATTATTTGTTTCTTCATAAATATAAATATTGAATTTGCTAGCAGAAACGTACGTGTGTATCTGAGAAACTTCAGAGATAGTACATAATAGAATGTTTCGTGATGTTATACTTATGTACATATTCTGTTAATAGAGCCACGATTTTATGGCGAAAATATTTTCCGTCATTTGTCTTCAACGCGTCATGTGCACATCTGCAGCTCTGCTGCATCGTCTGTGATTGGATGATTTTACTCACACTTGCCTTGGCAAATTACAGACGCACGGAGTCACAAAGATCTTGTTCTGATTGGTGCAGTCAAATGAGAGACGTGTCTGAATAAATACACGCTGCCAATAACCATGAAGCATACTTACCGACGTGCACGTGAGACAATGAAACAGAGTGGGGTAAAAAATATTTTTGTGACAAAATCCTGGCTGTACCTAGTGATGTACCTATTATACATAAGGAGTGTTGATCCCTACCACCTTGGATTTATCTGTTTCTTCTCGATAACTTCTGTTCCAGTCGATGTATCAACATTTTTGTCACCACAAGGCATATATACAAACTTAAATCGATTTTCTGTAATTGCTGGAACCATAATATATTCACTATTTTGCAATGGGAAACGGCTGAAAAGGAAGTATTGCTTTATTTACGGGAGCGACTACAGAGGCCGCAACATTAACAGAAACAATGCCATATGGATTCCAAATAAACTATGCCTTATCAGCATGAAAAAAGTAAAACAATGTGTCTATTCCCTGATTTACAAGAATAACCGTAAAACCGATCTGACAGGGATCAATCCCCCTTAAGCACACATTTTTGGGGACAGGAAGGGTTTGTTAAATTATACTTTCAAAATGAACGTCACTGCAAAGGATGTGTATGAAACTAATGATTATGAGATGATGGTTTATTGCAGGAAAATTTTACTGTTTCAACGTACGTTCAGCTTATCAAAAGATCACTGACTTTTTCCTTGTACACGGAGCTGTTACCCTATTTGATTGAGCCAATATGAATCACACTATTGTAATATTTTGTTCCTGTTGTTGGTCTGTAGACAGCTACGGAGTGTCAGACGTAGGCTACATCACCCAATCAGACACGTGGCGAAAAAAACACAGAGAAACTACAGCGTTTTCAAGGTTACGTTGGCACAAAAGTGAGTGAAGGGGTTTTGGTCAGAGCTTAAGAGGGTGTGGTACATAATTCAATGCTAAAAGCATTAATCTATAACTGTAGGTTTCTTGAAGCCAATTTGCGAAAATTAAGCAATAGCAATCCTAGACAATAGTTTTAGCCAACGTTTTAAACAAAATTGTTTCCAGTGTTACGAACTTCTGAGGCACAATCTCTGACGCCGGAACCTCGTGCATTTAACTGCAGCGCAAGAGATCACGCGTAACGAATTAGTAATTCTGGAAAAATATATTTACTCATAAAGTTGGCAAATACAATTGTCTAGGATTGTCCTTGAGTATTTTATCCATATTGGCTTCAAAAAAAAGCGTAGGAATCAATTGATGTTTTCAGCGTTTATTTTTCTGCCACGCACTTTTAACATAGAGATCTTTAACGTTGGTGAAGGGTGACGAGGTAGTATGGAGCAGCGCCGGAATGAATGGGCGGGGGAAACTAGAGATCCCCGAGAAAACCCGCCGACCAGCGGCATCGTCCGGCACGATTCCCACATGCGAAAATCTGGAGACCGACCCCGCCGGGAAACGAACCCGGATCGCCTTGGTGGGAGGCGAGGGGTGTGACCCCTCGACTACCGCGGACCCTACGTTTGCACAAAAAATATTCGCGACGTACCATCATCTGTACTTACGATGTAGAGGTTATGTCTGTTTCCCGTGAATCTTTTTTTTTTTTTTTTGTCGTGAACGTTTTACCTAGTTACTGCATTATTACTGTTGCCTCCAGCCGAGTAATGTCTATGAAACAAATTATGTGCGTCATCATTTAAAAATAAATAATACATTGGAAGAAGAAATTTTCATAAACAATTTTTCAGTTACATTCTCACGACTGAAACCACAGTTTAGAACAAATGTGAATCGGAAACTCGACTTTGCAAGTAGCTCTGTGTGGAGAAGCGCACTGACTGGTGGTAACATGTGTCGGATGCGGGAAAAGACGTCAGCTTTCACCATGTTACTGCGCGTGTGTTTGAAATGTGGTTGTCAGAGAGGGAATGTTGGGGTTGTTTGGCGTCATACGTGACGCCCTAAGATACCGACCCCATTCGCCGACAGCATAACTTTGACCTTGAGCTAAAATCCTGCACCTGGTCATTGAATTGTGTGGGGAAGGGGAGAGAGGCAGACAAATAAAAAGAATCTCCCTTCAACACGTGTCGACTGCGGTGGACAGATTCTTATCTCCTACATGTTTGTCTCACAGCTGCGACCTGACCCAACCCGGTTCTGCCATCTTGCTAACTTTTCGTCCTGCATACTGTACTCTTATGCGGGAAAAAGTTTTTCTTAGAAAGTTGGTAAAACCTATTGTCTAATGTTGCTGTTCTTTTATTGTCGTAAATTGGCTACGAGCAACAACGTACACTTCGCAAACTGGTGCTTAGCGTGAATTATGTACCACAAGTCGAGTTCCAACTTCCAAGGTCGCCATTTGTAAAGGTTTTGATTGCGATTTTGCGATTAACATTAATTAAGGTTAATTATTATACTACAGATTAGAAAGAAAACGTGTTTTTATAAGAGAGTTTGGCACAGGGAAATATTCTGCCGCTAGTTTCGCTGCTATCGCTAAGTGACCTCGAAACCGTAGTAAAATTAAATTTAAATAGGCCTGGAAATGACAGAAGTAATTTAATTTAAAGTGTAAATAAACCAACTTCGGGTTTTAAACTATCAACTTATTGTAACTTAAAATTCGGGAAAGCTGTGGGAGTGGTCAATTTTAAATTCACTGATGGCAGAATTTTTTCCGAGTCAAACTCGACCACAAGGAATTCGTTTGTTTTCATACTTTGTAGTACATTAACCTCATCCAGGTGTGAGCTAGCAGGGTAACTGAGCAAGAAATTTTTAGGGCCCCATGCCATCCCAAATACCACTACAGCACCTCCTCCCCCCAACACTGAAAGAAAAGTACTATCGTAAGCACCATATTTCTGTTAAAATAGGGATAATAGTCCAGTTTGGTTTGTCCGAAACACATCGATTGTTCCAACAACAATCTGTTCTGTAGAATGAGCAAACAACAGCTTTCTTTTACAGAACATAGGAACAATCCTTTAGTACCGACAAACACACTGTTCCATGTTGTCTCTATTATAACAGAAGTATGGTACTTACAACAATACTTTACTTTCAGTGAAGTTACAGTTGACATATTTTCGTATCATCGTCCTGGAAGCAACAAAATGTGAAACATGAGACAAATTATACGTGGGGACCGGACTTGGGTCCCTCATGCCATTGGACCCCTGGAAATTTGCCCCTTCTGCCCCCCCTTTTTTTTCTTGAAAGTCCTGTGAGCTAGTAAAGAAGAGGTGCATGTGCTGTTTGCAGGTGGTGACCCTGGCGACGGGCAGCGGTGACATCTGGCCTCTGGAGCGACCGGAGGGCATGCCGGCCATACAATCTCTGGAAGTGATGTGCGGCAAGGACCACATGGATGTGCACCTCACCTTCACGCACCCCTTCGAGGGCATCGTCTCGTCCAAGGGCCAGTACGCCGACCCGCGCTGCGTCTACGTGCCGCCCTCCACCGGCAAGACCTTCTTCACCTTCCGCATCGCGTACGCGCGCTGTGGCACCAAGCCCGACCTGCACGGCCAGTTTTACGAGAACACCGTCGTCGTGCAGTACGACAAGGACCTGCTCGAGGTCTGGGACGAGGCGAAGCGGCTGCGCTGCGAGTGGTTCAACGACTACGAGAAGACTGCCTCCAAGCCGCCCATGGTAATCGCCGACCTCGACGTCATCCAGCTCGACTTCAGGGGTGAGTGAGTCGTCCTCCAACTACCCCTATGCTACCCCAGCTACAAGAGTGACAGTAGGCGTTTACAAAAACTCAACGAGGGTAGAGTGGGTATGCGACTTTCGGGACAAAGTGAGCATTACAAATTGAACCTTTGAAAAATATCACTATCCGTTACTATACATAATTCAACAATAAGGGGAATCAGTAGCTACCATCTTGGAATTCTTAAATTTTCGCTGTAAGTTTCACACAATGAGATTTATTAAAATTTCCAGTCTGACATGACACATATATAACCTTCTTTTAAGAGTTACCGAATTTTCATACCTTCCTTACCTTTCGTAGTTTTTGACTTGTAACAGGTTTAATAAAATACATAACAGTACTAAATTTAATTTAACTAGGCTAGGCGAATGAGAGAAGTCATTTTTAAAAATGTTTTTATAAAGTGAAAAACAAGCCAATTATGACTTTCAGATCATCAACTTCATGTATCTCAAAATTGAGGAAAGCTTTGTGATTGGTTAGTTTACACCTCTTAGGGACACCAGCGCTCAAGCGGCAGAAATGGTCCCTGTGCCAAACTTTTAACATTGATGTTTCCAACCTGGAGTAGAATTAACCTTACCCGAAAGACAACCAACAATATCGGCTCCACTAAGCATTGTAGTGCACGTGTTGTTGCCAGAAATGTTGTTTACTAATTATTTCCATTAAGGTCTCGCGCTTTAGTTTAGCAGTGGTTTAGAAAATATATTATTTTTAAACGTAAATTAATGCATATATCAAAAATGTATTCTGGCAGTTTTAAGACTTATATCGTTTGTATCTGAGTTTTTATGTTGCAATACACTAAACCGACTTTTAGATTTTTTGCCCTAGAAATAGCACATATCGTCGGCTTTATCACGAATATTCGTATCTCGATTTTGATGATTTTTCAGGAGAGCCTTTTAAAGTCTTGACCTATTTTCATTTGAATCCCGTACATTGTTAAACCGTACATAATGGTTCGTAACTACTGAAATGGAAGCTCAAAGGGTTGTACTATTTACGGTATTTGACATATTTAATGATCTTGTTTTAATAACCAGGAAAATGTGTGATTTTCCGAGTTACGACTATTCGTGCAATATGTTTTCCTCTATTGGAAATGCAGTATTGAGTTACGACTCATATACGACAGTTTGTGAGATACATTATCTGATAATCATTACAATATTACGAATATACCGATATACACAAAGTTAGAAAAAAATATGAATCTTTTAGAACAAAAGTTTTATAATGTACTTAAACATATAGCTGGAATAACATGAAGGTAGAGCAAT